>JAQZBX010099562.1:0-11461 GCA_029593785.1 Cabassous unicinctus
GCAAACAGACCAGGGCATGCGGTCTCAGCATTTCACTTTAACTCCACACATATCAATTGAGCCATCAATGTCCCAAGCACTGAACTCAGACCAATATTACAAATATCAATTTATTTTCCATGTTATTGGCAAACATATTAGGGAAAAGCCAAGAAGTGATAAATAGTACAGTGAATTGGAAAAGGGCTGGGAGAAAAGAGTGCACAGCCTGAAGAAATTCTCACTACTCAGGGCTTTCAGAGAAGTTTGTCAGAAGGGACATCCTTCAATGGGCCTCTTCAGGAAGGTGTGGCTCTGCAGCCCTCCAGGGGAGAGCAGGAGGAAGTGACCATTCAGGAAGGGCAAAGCCTTTGAGGCAACTTTGCACAGCAGAAATATTGACAGGGAGAGTTCTGGGGACCAATGGGAGGCTGTGAGGGCTCCAAGAAATGTTATGTGGGGAGTCAAGCAGGAAGCATGAATTTTAAATTGCTTGCATACTCCATCCTAAGACTATTGCATAGTTGTGCCTCTTACTGGGCTGTTTATCAAATTGCCCTGAATTTTGTTTCTACAACAACCTGATACTTTTAAATTCTTTTTTATTGTTTACTTATTTTGCTTTAAAATATGTCTCAATATCCAATGATATATGTCCCACATAGTATTCATTAATTTAAAAGTTTTGAGGCTTTTCCCAGACTTAACATCTTCAATGTAGTTATTTGAAAAATTATGAAGTTTACAAATGTGCTAACTCGTATTTAATACATCTATTATATTAATAAATTAAAGGATCATAATTGTCACAGTTTATATTAGCTCATTCTATCAACCAACATGGTCTTGCTTATTGCCGTGCGGTTGATAGAATGACCTGGACATTTCTAGGGACAAGGACCTGCATTTGAGACTCCTTCCAAGTCCTTGCTTCCAGTGGAGGGACCTCTGCTGAGGCACCAGAAGCCACAGGCTGGGCCTGGTGCTGGTCTCCAGGGTGACTGTGTGAGTCACGTTCTTGGGAGAGAAAGCCTTCAGAGATATGGAGCCCTGGGCAAGCCCTGTGTGAGCCTGGTACAGGCAGAATTGAGCAGGCACTTTTTCTTTTGAGCTCAGCACTGGGTGCGCTGGTCTCTTACTGCCCCATCTAGTGGATCTGGGTGGAACTCTGGAGCTTATTAAGGATTTTCTGACAGTGTAGAGGTGAGCAGGCTGAGACTATGATGTCACCTATGGTCAGTCTAAAGTTTCTAAAGCCAGTGATACATGGGAGTGCCTCAAACACTTGGTTGTTGATAACTTCATAAAAATCATATAGCACGTGAAAAGAAGCTCAGCTCCCTTACTCATATGGGAAACATAATTCAAATTCTCAACATGATAACCCTTAATCTGCACTAGAATGTATAAAATCCAAAAGACAGGTAGTAAAAGTCTTTATGAGGGTGTTGAGAAAATGGAAGCCTCTTACATTGGTAGTGGGAATGGAAAATGGTGCAAATATTTCAGAAAATATTCTGGCAGTTCCTGGAAAAGTTAAACATAGTGTTTCCATGTGACCCAGCAATCCCAGTTTTAGGAATCTTCCCAAGAGAAAAGGGAACATATGTCTAAACTAAAACTTATATGTGAATATTGATGACAGCATTATGCATAATAGCCCAAAGATGTAAACCACTCAATATGTTCATCATCTCATGAATGATAAACAATACATCTGTACAATGCAGTGTTATAAGAAAATGGTAAAAAGAAAAATCTTGCATTGTTGTTATGTTATATGATAAAAAGAAAATCTTGTATGAAATTTTAAATATAAAATAACTAGGAGGAGCAAACTTCTCAGATTCATTATCAGAGATGGGGAGCTAACAGGCATGAAGAGGAAGTTATACCCTAATGGGTAATGCATTTTTGTTTCTAGAGTAAAAAATGTAAGGGAAATGAATGTCAGTGATAGTAGCACAATATTGAAACTATAATTAATACTACTGAATTGTACACTTGAATGTGGTTAAAATGGGACTATAAGGGCTGTAAATTTGTTACTACAATAAACAGTTAAGAGAAAGAGTATTCATGAATGAATGAATGAATACATAAATAAATAAATTAATTAATAGGGGAGAAAAAAAAAATGTCCTGGGCAGGAGAAGTCCAAGCATTTTCTGTAGCTAGTGTTCTCTCAAGGCACTGAAGCATCACTGTGGGCTGTGCATAGAGACCTCCTTCCAAAATATATCAGGAGGAAAACATCCAGCAAATTCCAATAATGTTGCAGACTCCAAAATACCTGGCCTGCTCTCCTCAGTATTTCAAGCTTCTTAAACAAGGAAAAGTTGAGAAAGCAACACAGGCCAAAGGGGACGAAGGGAGGTGATGACTAAATGTCAGGTGGTGTTTGCTATGGGATCCTGGAACAGAGAAAAGACATTTGGTAAAAAGTAAGGAAATCTGCATAAGGACTTTAATGAATAATAATGTATCAATATTGGTTCATTAATTTTAGCAAATATACCAACTAATGTAAGATGTTAATAATAGGAAAAAATGGATTCAGGGAACATGGGAATTCTCTTTACTATCTTCTGATTTTTAAAAAAATCTAAAACTTTTCTAAAAATAAATCAGGTGTCCATCAAATGATGAATGATTAGTGGATAAACAAATTGTGGTGCATGCATACATTGGAATACTATGCAGCAGTAAGAAGAAATGAAGTTGTGAAGCATAATGACAACATGGATGAACCTGGAGGACATTGTGTTGTGTGAAGCAAGTCAGACACAAAAGGACAAATACCATATGATTGTGCTATTACGAACTAATATATTATGTAAACTCATGGAGTTAATAATTAGAATATAGGTCACCAGAAAATAGAATGAGGGTAAAGAATGTAAAGCTGAGGGTTAATGTGTGCAGAATCAGTAAATAGTTGTTTGTAAATCTTTGGAAATGAATAGAAATGGTCAAAACACATCATGGTGTTTGTAACTAGCAGAGCTGTTATATGGGTATGCCAGTGGTTGAAAGGGAAAGTCTAAGGTCATGTATATTATTAGAAGAAAAGCTAAAAACTGTAACATGGGACTATATAAAAGAGTGAGACTTCATGTAAAACACTAATATGGGTAATATTGCATATATTAGATTGTTTTTACAAAATATAAATACAAATATACTAGAGAAAAAAAATAGCAGCTATGTATGGCAGGGGAAGCATAGAGATTGAGAGGTGATGAGTCTTGATTGTTTTGTTTTTTGCTTATTATTATTATTATTGGAATGATGAAAGTGCTCTGAAAATGAAGTGATGAATGCACAACTATGTGATTACACTGAATACCACTGATTGTACACTTTGAATGGATTTATGTTTTATTAATATGCATCAATAAAACTGATTTGTTAAAAAAAATAATGGATTACTGACCTATGCTATGATATAGATGCACCTCAAAAACAAATAATG
Organism: Cabassous unicinctus; assembly: GCA_029593785.1. Classification (NCBI taxonomy): domain Eukaryota; kingdom Metazoa; phylum Chordata; class Mammalia; order Cingulata; family Chlamyphoridae; genus Cabassous; species Cabassous unicinctus. Next base: position 3,455 of record JAQZBX010099562.1, read on the forward strand.
TAAAGAAATGAATTGAAAGAAGCCAGTCACTGGGGAGCAGGTGTAGCTTAGGGGTTGAGTGCCTGCTTTGCATGTACGAGGTCCCGGGTTCAATCCCCAGTACCTCCTAAAAATTTTTAAAAAGAAAAGCGTTTTAAAAAAAGAAGCCAGTCTCTAAGGTTTCCACACTATGTAAGTGCATTTATATGAAAGGTCCAGAATAGGCAAATAACCTGAAAGTAGAATTTTGATTACCTAGGTATGGGAAGAGGATGGCTGGGGTTGGTAAAAATAGGGATGGCAAGTGTGTGTGGGGGTGAACAAAATGTTCTAAAATTATGTTATGATGACGGCTGTACCAATCCTTAAATATACTAAACACCATTCCATTGTACACTGTAAACTGGGGAACTTTATGGATTGAAAGTCACATCTCAAAGCTGCTAAAAAATGAGAAGGAGCCATTGTCACCAAACATGTAAAGTTGTCTGTGCTCTAAGTGATAGACCCTGGAGCACTGACACTTAGGAACAGCCACTGTCACATTCCTCTGGTGTCTGTCACAGGCTGTCAGAGGGGTAACCAGCCTGACAGGGCCAGGACCAAGGTTTTGTCTCAGCTCCCCATGTGTCTGGAGCACTGTGTGAGCACTGAGGCTACTGTCCCTTGATGAAGAGTAATAATCAGCCTTGTCCTCAGCCTGGAGCCCAGTGATGCTCAGGGAGGCAGAGATGCCAGACTTGGAGCCTGAGAAGTGGTCAGGATAATTGGTATTATCATAGATGAGTTGTTGTGTTTTTTTTTAATATGGTGTTTGACTTTATTCTTGACAATGTCCAGGTGGTTTTACAACAGACTTACAGAAGCACACTAAAAGTTACCTAAATATTACCAGGGAGCCTGGTGCTCTCTGCTAGCTGTGCCATAAGTGCTCATGAGGTATTTGTAAAGGGCATGATAGTAATGGTCTGAGTTTTTACCACTTTAAATTTCTTTTTAAGCAAGTGTTTTGTACATTTCTTTTCAAAAAGTGCCAAATTTGTCAGTATTGCATGTAAATGAGGAGTTTGGGGGCTGATCCTGGGAGCTGTTGGTACCACTGTACATAGTAGCCTCCCCCAGTATTGGTGCTGCTTCCAGAGCAGGAGATTGTGATCCTCTGGCCTAGAGCCCCAGAAGCTGAGAGCTGCTGCGACAGCACAGACTGTCCCCAGGACCCTGGAAGTGAGGGAGACAAAGAGAGTGATTCTGGGTTCTAGAGACAAGAGGAGAAAGTACGGGCCCATGTGGCTCGCCACTGTCTTTCCACTTTTTCCCATTCATTTACCTGTTCAGTGAGCCAGGTGGGTGAGGAGGAGAGGGGACAGGTCCATGCTGTAGATTTTCCCTGAGTCCTGCCTTTTGGGGTCCCACAGCTGATATGTAGCTTCTTCACAGTCTCTTCCAGGCCCTCTTCATACTCTGAGAGAATTGAAGGTCCGTTCATGCAAATGAGTTCCCTCAGCTTTCTTATCTCCACAACGGGCCCTGGTTAGGCACCCCTGTGTGAGGAGAAGCAGAGGTGTGGGTGGGGCAAGGATGTGTGGGCTCAGGGGTGGGTGAGGGCTCAACTTAGGCCCCACGAGCCCTGTCAGGGGACACCAGACATTGCAGTTGGCTGCTCCCAGCACTGATCACCCCAATGCCATCAGGAACATGCTCTGAGCATACCCTGGTGGAGAAGTCCTTGTACAGCTGTGAGTGAGTTGCTCACCTGAGACCATTAGGGGCAGCTGCTGCCTTCCTACTGCTCTTCCACCTGCCTCCCTTAGGGCCTGACCAGGTCCCCTTATTTGGCCCCCCTATTCTACCAGGTCAGTCTTAATACTCTGCTCAACTCCTCAGGAGTGAAACTGTCCCATGTGTCCCTTGGCTGTTCACTGAGTCACAATAGAGATGGTTTCTTTTATAAAAGTTTGAGTTGTACAAGTGCCTCCCTTCCTTACCTTCACCATTGGAGAAAGGGGAACAGAGAGGACATGGATGCACATGTGGGTCTGTGAAGATACAGTCTGGTGTGTACTAGTGAGGAGAGAACCAGGGAGAACAGGAAAGCTGAGAGGAAAAGTGGCATGACTGGAAGATTAAGTGTGTTCAGTGAAGATAAATAGAGTTCTACAAAGTAGATATATACAGAGCTGCACACAGATGTACAAGGAGAGTCAGGATCACCCTGGAGCCAAGTGATTGGAATTCACAATGGAGGAGAAACACAGGAAGTACTTTGGAAATCCAGGGAACATGTCCCTGGGGTTGTCAGGTCAAGGAGATTCCTGAATGGCTGAGTATAATCCAAAAAGGCTGCTGGGGCTGGAAAGGAAGGCCTTTTGAAGCTCATCCACTGAGATGCTCAAAGAGACTCACCTGCCAAATCTCATATGTTTTGTCTTAAGAGTCACCACTAACTTCAGTGATTTGTTTTCTTTGAACCCAAATGGTACAAAAACTTCACTTTTGCTGAACCCTGGTTTCTCTAGAGATTCCCCCAAACATCTTTTTTGTGAGAATGAGCAGTTGATGGAGTTTTGGGGTCATCAGCCTATTGGTGGTAACTGAGCTATGAAAAGGGATGAGAACCAATGGAGAGTGAAGAGTTTGGAATAAAATGAAACTAGTCCTGAGGGCATAGTTTACCTTGTTAGACTTTCCAGAAGTATGCTTACATTGTGAGTTCTATGAAATGGGAGGATTCAAGAGAATCCACTCAGGGTTTGTGTACTGAAGGGGCCCAGTCCTGGCTGAGGCAGTCAGGCCAACAGTGATCCCTGCTCCTGGTGTCCCAGAGGGAGGGTGGCCGTATAAAATCAGGATTATGAGGGGGAAAGTCCTCTTCATTGCCATTACTGCAGGCCAGGATGTGTAATCAAGCAAAGATTCACTGCTCAACATACACAGAGGCCAATAATATGACATCAGACTTTTGAGCAAAGATAGGGTTTTATTGTGAAGTTGACTGGCAAGGAGAAAGGAGGCAAGGCTCCAATCTGTCTCTCAGATCTGAGAACTTATGGGAGTTTTATGAGATGAGCACAAAGAGAGGTGAGAGGAGTGAGATATAGCCCAATGAGTGAGGAGTTTCTCTCTGAGTTGACAAAATTGTAGGGGTAACAGATGTCAGTTAGGGTCACACAATATTGAGAATATAATGACAACTGCTGACTTGTACACACATGAATGTGGTTAAAATGGGAAGTTGAGTGTTGTATATTTGTTAATACAATCAAAACATTAATAAGAGAATAAACAAACAGACAAATAAGAATGGAGTAGAAAAGGCAAATAATAAGAATTCCAAATCATTCCTGTAGCTAAAGCACCCCCAAGAGCAGGGGTGCAACTGTGGGCTGTGTGCAAAAAATTCCTCTGAAAATGTATCAGGATTCAAATATCAAACAAGTTCTGACTGGGGAGGAGTCTCCAGAATGTCTGACCTCCACTACTTGTATTTCAAAGTCATTAAAACCAAAGAAATTTGAGAATCTGACAAAGGCCAGAGGAGCCTAAAGAGACTTGATGACAAAATGTCACATTGTGTTGGCTATCAGACCCTGGAATTAAGGATATCTGAAAATGGACTTCAATGAAAAATAATGTAGCAACATTGGCTCATTACTTCTAAGAAATATTATCTGATAATAATTTGGAAACCTTGGTTCAGTGCACATGGGAATCCTCTGCACTATCTTCTCAATTTGGCCCAAACCATAAATTATCCTAAAAGTAAAGGGTATTTTGTAAAAAAGTGAGAACTGATCTAAACTACAATATAGATCAACCTCAAAAACATTATGTGAAGAAATTAATGAAGAGGCCAGTCTAAAAGGAGTAATATTTCTTGAGTCCATGTGTAAGAAATACCCTGAATAGCTAAATGTCCAGAAAGTAGAATATTGGTTTCCTAGAAATAGGAAGATGGGAAAAGGGCCTGAGTAAATGGGAATGGATTCTCTGTTGGTTAATCAAAATGTTCTAACACCACATTGTGATGATGATTTCACAGATGCATAAATATACTAAAAACCATTTCATAGTCCACTGTAAATTGGAGAATTCAATGGTATGTAAATCAGATGTCAATATAGGAGTTTGAAAAATAAGAAGAAGCCATTATCACTGACCCTTTAATATTGTCCTGTGCTTTGAGTCATAGACCCTGGAATGGTGAAGTTAAGGGACAGCCACAGTCACTCTCTGCTGGTGTCTGACACAGGCCATCAGAGGGATAACCATACTCCCTGGGGAAGGGCAGGTTTTTGTTCAGTACCTCATGTGTCTGGAGCACTGTGGCAGCATTGATGCTACTGTCCCATGTTGAACAGTAATAAACAGCCTTGTCCTCAGGGTGGAGGTCTGAGATGCTTAGTCCCTAAATGGGGCCATTGACCTGAGCTGGGAACACTGAGGGCCATCACAGTCTTGATGATGCCTTCCCTGAGCTGTTGATACCAGACAACACTAAAATATCCAAAGTAATGGCTGTTTTTCATGCAGATGAGGGTGACCTTCTGACCAGCAGACCCTAAACTGAGGCCTCCTGGTTCAGCCCTGACTGCATCCAGGACACTAGAAGAAGGAGGTGGAGACACAGATGATGAGTCTCGGGCTACTGCCCACACCATGTTCTCAAATGAAGGGGGGAAATGGGTCCCAGGTGTCCCCCCACAACCCCTGTCCTACTTCCCAAGGCCAGTCACCTAGACAGAGAGTTAGGAGGGTGAGGAGGAGAGGGGTCCAGGTCTATGGTGGAGATGCCCACAGAGCTCTGCTTCCTGAGCTCCACAGTCGAGCAGCATGGCCCACAATTTCTCTTATCCTTTTCCTTCATTTGCAGGAAGAGAGGACCACTTCATGCCAATTATTTCTCCACCCCTGGGTGTCCCTGGACATGACTTTGGTTCAAACTGAGAATGAGTTGTGGCTATTGGAGACTCTGCTGGCACTGGGCCCCAGAAAGCACAGAGTATGTGCACAGAGTATAGCACAATGGACAGGCTGCCAGGCCTGGTCCCAGCTGAGGTCTCCCCATTGATTCCCAAGGGACAGGTCCCCAGAGGCCCTGCTGTCTCAGAGTCCAGGTTCCTTCATGATTGAGTCAGCTGGATCTGACTAGAGAGAGGAAGAGCATGTGGACTTGGCCCCCTTGTTCACCCCTATCCTCCCATAAGGGAATGGGGGGCTGCCCATCATCCAGGGGCTCCACATTGGCCTCTTCATGGAGACCACAGCTCCATCCTTCAAAAGAGGGGCCTCCTCAGCCTGAAGACCTTCCCTCTTCTCCCACAATGTGTATTGTTGGGGAAGGGACAGAGGTGACTCACCCCTCAGAGGAAATTTGTCCTGCCCTAAAGCAGCAGAAGGGCAAAGGCAGGAGCAAACCCACCTCAGGCTCTACTTGGGAGCACAAGGTCACAGACTCCTCTCTTTCCTCACACACCTCACCTCACCTCACCATGATGGATCCAGTCTCCATAATCATCTTCCATTGTCCCCATCCTCAGGCTTCCTGGGACAGGGTTCCCTAATCAAAATGAAAAGGAAAATTAGGATATTGCTTATGATGACATTTTATAGGAATTGACACAATTTTAAAAACTATTTTTCTACAAATGTTTAACAATCATGACACTATTTCACATTTCTTGATGTCTCTATATACAAAAATATATTTCATAACACTAGGGGCAGTTTAAAAAATATTAAAAGCATATCAAACAAGAATATAGTACAAAGGAATGGGCAAATATATTTTAATTTAAATTTTTTAAAATTTTAATTTTCCTGGCAGATACAATCCTCTGTTCAAATTTATTAAAGGATCTATTATTTTATTTCAGTTGAGAGGAGCTCCCTTCATATACTTGATATGGTCTTGACTTAGACTCTGGAGCTCTGAGGTCCAGGAAGGGCAGGGGACTGGATATTCTTCCAGAACCTCAGGATTGGGTTGCTGAGGGGGCAGTGAGGACAGCTGAAAAGGGTGTCCTGGGGCTGGATATATGGGGGCCTCAGAAAGGCTTGCAGAGCTCTCATTCTTGGGGAAAACTCCTTGTTTAATGTGGGCACATACCTAGATTTAGGAACATTCTGGAACCAGACACAAGGAGAGCAGGAGTCTGTTGCTGGTGGAGGAGCAGGTTCTGCTCAGGTGAGGGAGGTGGGTCAGGGAAGGAGAAGACGAGGCGCCTCAAAGAATTGGGTTTGGAAAAGAACATGACAGAACAGGGGGAGAACATTGAGGCCATGTGCAAATGCTGGCCTTCTCTGATGTCCTCTCACTGCTCATCGGGTCATGTTAAGGGAAATTCCAAAAGAGGCTCTGATGTGACATATTCTACCTAATTCTCAGAACAGCCTTGGGAGTGTCCAGATGAGAGAAAGACAAAAATTACGCCATGAATATGCTCTGATGCTTCCCTTTTAAAATAGATAATACTTATGTCTTTTTATAGAATTTAAAAATTGTTCCTCTAAATTCTATGTGCATAATTTAAAGGACACTGTCTAGATTCTCCAAAGAGATCATGATGATATGTGCAACAATGTAGTATCAGGGAGAAGGGGCAGAAGGAAAGCCTCCACCTCAAGGCCCTGTGCCCAAGGGAGGTCCCTATGCTGGGGTCTGAAGCCACAGGACACTTGGTACTCATCCCCAGAGGTCCCTAACTGACTGACATGCTGTGAGAGAGGCACCCTGGGAGGGTGGGCCTCATTTCTCCTTGTGTCAAGACCCCTATGTTCGTCCTGAAGCCACTGTGTCAAGCACAGGCATTGTCTTTGATCATTTCTGTCCCCTGAGCTGTGCATGGCTGGGACCAGCTCCCTCCACCCTCTCCATCATCTACCCAGGGGACCCTGTGCCCTGATCACAGGCTCTGCAGGTGGGAAGATGAGAGGCTATGAGGATGTGTTCATGGCCATGGATCCCTTGAATGTTTCCAGGGAAGAAATCCTAGCAGTCATGCAGAGGAGAGGCTCAGACCCTCGGGTTAGAGTGAGTCAGAATGAGGCTGTGCTGTGAGCCTCACCGCATCATAATTGGTTGGGTTTGATCTGAGAACCTGGGAACAGACAGCCAAAGTCTCCTGAGCTAGTCCTGGTCTCAGGGAGAAGGAGGGTGTGAGGGGCCAGGTAGAGGCAGAGGGAGGTTTTTGTCTAACTTCTCTGTGTGTCTGGAGCACTGTGGGAGCTCTAGTTCTCAAATCAACTGTTGAGCTGTGATAGACAGCCTCGTCCTCAGGCTGAAGGCTCGAGATAGTTAGGGAGGTCATGTTGCCTGACTTAGAGCCAGAGAACTGAGCTGGAATCCCAGAGGACCGAGAAATTCCAAGCATCACAGTCTTGGGGGCACCCCCAGGGTGCTGTTGGTACCAGCCTGCACCAACTATTGCAATGGTGGTGTTGCTGGTGCTGGGTCTGCAAGTGATGTTGACTCTCCCTCCAAGAGACCCCAACACCAAGGCTTCCTGAGTCAGCCTAGACTGTGCCCAGGATTCTCTAATGAAGGGAAGGGACAGAAAGATGGTGAGACTGGAGTCATGGCCATGTTACATCCCCAGGATAAGAGTACCATGGCAGGGCCTGACCCTTCTCCTGTCCCACCAACAGCCACTCACCTGTGCAGAGAGTGAGGAGGGGGAGGGGGAGGGGGAGTCCAGGCCATGGTGGAGATGCCCCCAGAGCTCTGCTTCCTGAGCCCCACAGCTGAGAACAGGCCACAGTCTCTCTTATACTTTCCCTTGATTTGGGGGGAGAGAGGACCCTTCCATGCAAACTAATTCTCCTCCCCTTTGGTGTTTCTGGGCCTGAATTTGGTGTAAATTGCATATGGCTGTGGCTTAGGAAGCCTCTCCTGGGACTCTGGGAGGTCACAGCTGCAAGAGTCATCCTGTCACATGCACAGATTCCACCAAAGTTTCCTGAGCAATCCCCAAGGCCTGCGTATTGTACAACTGAAAGGCTCCCTGCATCTGCTCTCATCTAAACAACTCC
>JAQZBX010099563.1:0-11460 GCA_029593785.1 Cabassous unicinctus
GCCATCTTTTTCCCTCCTCTAAAGAAGTTTTAGATTACAGAAAAGTTACATCAAATGTGTAAGGGATTCCCATATATCCTAGCCCCTCCCCCTCTCATATTTTCCCCTATTAATAACATCTTAAGTTAGTGTGGCACATTTGTTACAATTGATGAATGAATATTGGAGCTTTGATATTATCCAAAATCTAAAGTTTACATTATGCTTTACACTTAATTCCAATGCTCTAAAAATGCACTATGTTCAACCTATTATTTCTTCCCTCTCCCTTCAGAACTTCTGGTAACCACTATCTTTGTATCAATGTTACATGTACTTCCATTACTAAAATATTAATGTTTACTTTGTTCATGGTTGCATTTCCTCCTTATGTTTGTTCATTCCTCAAAAACCCTGAGGATTTGGGATGGTGATGCCTGCTGTGCCTCAGATTGAGGTGGGGCTTAGATTATATGGGGCAGATGGAAGGAAATGTTTTGCTCGCAGTTAGAGATACTCTGTTTTGGGGGGGTGGGGTTGGGGTTGTCCATCAACATCATTTCGTTAGTTGTCCTGGATAAGTCTGGTGAACTGGAGAGTAGGTGTTGGCTGCAACTCTTCTGAGATTCAGGGCTCAACTGGCATATGAACAGTCTGAAGATTTAAGTCTCTGAGACATATATGTAACAGGTATAGTGCTAATTAAAGGTTCAACTAAAAGGGGCAGAAGAATCATGTGTAGGGAAATTGTAAATGAGTCTAACTGTTGAATTGGGGAAATAGATTGTCATATATTCCAAGGTAAGGCCGACTGACAGGGTATTGATTTCAAGGGGTTGTGTGCCTTGCTTATAGCATCCAGATGGTTCTAGGGCCCTCAGGAACACCTCTATTTGAGGCTTTGTCTACAGTGGCAGTAAGTGGGTTCTGCCGGAGACATACATAAGTGTAACCTCTGGAATGACCTCCCAACTCATTTTGAAATCTCCTAGCCATAAAAACTCTTTAGTATTTGATCTTTCCCCCTTTTGGTCAAGGTCTTTTTCCAAATGCATCACTGGTTGGCACTTGGTAACAATCTCTCAGTGCCACAGAGGCTCATTCCAAGGAGACATGTCCCATGCTAGGGAGAAGGTAGTGAGTTTATTTGCTGAGTTTGGTGTAGAGAGAGGACACATTTGAGTAACAAGGAGGTTTTCAGGAGGTAACTCTTAGGCAATTGAAATTATTAGGCTAAGTTTCAATTTTACAAGCAAAAGGCTCATAGGTACAAGCATTAATATTGAAGGCTCACCATACAGGTCTGTTTTCTTTTGTTAAGCACTGCCTATGTACTCGAAAGATTCTTGCCCCTCTATTTGGCAAAGCAGCAAGACTGCCAAGGATGAGATTTTAATTTTTTAAAACAATTTATTGAAGTATATCATTCATACATGAACATACATAAACTATAAGTGTTCAGCAAACATTGTGAACTTACAAAACAAACATGCATAACATCATACAGGGCTCCCACACATCACCCCCCACCAAACACCCTGCATTGTTGTGAAACATTTGTTAACAAATCATGAAAGAGCACCGTCAGTATTACTACCAACTATAGTCTGTATCTTCCTCCCCTATACATTTTTTAAAGGATTTATTTATTTATTTACTTTTATTCATTTTTACCTGCCATCCATTTTTGCTCTTTCTGTGTCCTTTTGCTGGGCAACTCTGTGTCTGTTTCCTGCCCTCTCTTCTCATCCTTCTCCTTCTGTCTTCACTGGGATTCGATCCTTAGAACCTCCGATGTGGGAAAGAGAGGCATCCTACCACCTGCGCCACCTTAGTTCCTGGTTTTTCGGGGTATCTTGTCTTGGCTCTTCCTTGTGTCATTCTCCTATTACATCATCATCTTGCTGTGTGGCTCGCAGGGTCTGGCAGCTCACCCACACATGGGGCCTGGTGGCCCACGTGCCTTCTATATTTTTCTTTTTTTTAAATTTTTACCAGGAGGTCCTGGAGATCGATCCCAGTTCCCTCCATATGGGAGACGGACATCCAGTCATCTGAGCCACATCCGTCCCCCTGCTATATGTCTTAAGATTGACCAAAGATACCCAAAGTTACAGTCTTTTCCCATTCAAGATGGTCATATAATAAATCAGGCTTAGTTTATCACCAGCATCCCAAAAAACCAGACCTAGGGAGAAAAACTAGGTCTGGGGACACATGGATGGTTTCTAATATAATGAATGTGTAGCCTTCCCTGATTATCACAAAATCAGGACAGTGAGATTATTTGCATGAGATTTTAATATTTTGTTGTATATTGTGTGGGTCTCCATCCACTGAGATAATACCATATGACAAGAGAAACACATTCATATTCCATAGAAGCATGCCCCAGGTGTGCACATGCCCCCACCACAAACACCCTGTACCAGAGATGCTCTCCTGCCTTATTTGCCAAAAGAACATTCCCACAATTGCATTTTCAACCACAGACCTCCACCTCCCAGAGTTCACCCATTCTTTCCTCCAGCTCTCCGCCCAGTTCCATGAATAGTCAAACCCACCCCCCAACACTACTCACCCTCACACTCCAGCACCATCATCCCCACTCACATCCTTGTACCACCATCACTCAATCGACTGCCAAACCACCCCCTTCCACCTTATCATATTTTCTGCCGAGATTGAGCATTACCTCACTGCTCTCTCCTAACTTTCTGTCCCCTGGTAACCTATCTTCCAAACTCTGTATCTGTGAATCTGCTCAATATGGTTAGGTCATATCAGTGAGGTCATGCAATATTTGTCCTTTAGTGACTGCCTTACTTCACTCAACATAAGGTCTTAGAGATTAATCCCTGATGTCATAAGTGTCAATACTTCATTCCTTCTTACAGCTAATTAATATTCCATTGTATGTCTATACCACATTTTGCTTATCCATTCATCCATTGAGGGACACTTGGGTTGCTTCCAACTTTTGGGAATAGGGAATAATGCTGCTATGAACACTGGTGTGCATATATCTGTTCACCTCCCTGCTTTCAATTCTTCTGAGTGTAAACCTAATACTGGTATTGCTGGAACATATGGCAATTCTATATTTAGCTTCTTGAGGAACTGCCAAACATCCTCCATAATGGTTGCACCATTGTACATTCCCACCGGCAGTGGATGAGTGTTCCTATTCCTCTACATCCTCTGCAACACTTGTGGTTTTCTGTTTTTTTTTAAATAGCAGCTAGTCTAATAGGTGTAAAATGACATCACAAAAATCACAGTTTGATTTGCATTTACCTAAAAGCTAGTGATGCTGAGCATCTTTTCATGTGCTTTTTAGCCATTTGTATTTCCTTTTTGGAAAAAAATTACTATTCAAATCTCTTCCCCATTTTTTCAATGGGTTGTCTTTTCCTTTTAATTTTTAATACATATTTTTATTTTTTGAAAAACATACTTAGATTATGTAAATGTTACATAAAAAAATATAGGGGATTCCCATATGCCCTGCTCCCCACACCTCCCATATTTTCCCACATTAATAACATCCTTCTTTAGTGTGGTACATTCATTGCAATTGATGAACACATTTTGGAGCATTGCCACTAAGCATGGGTTATAGTTTACATTGTAGTTTACACTCTCTCCCACACAATTCTGCAGGTTATGGCAAGATATATAATGGCCTGTATGTGTCATTGCAATATCTTTCAGGACAATTCCCAAGTCCCGAAAATGCCCCCATTTTACACCTGTTTTTCCCTCTCCCTGACCTCAGAACCTCCAGTGGCCACAGCCTCCACATCAATGATATAATTTCTTCCATTGTTGGAATCACAATAAGTTCATGAAAACATTTCCTAATACAAGATCATGTAGATGCTTCCCTACAGTATCTTCCAAGGTCTTTCTGGTCTTGGCTCTTATATTTAGATATTTGATTCATCTTCAGTTAATTTTTGTATAAGGTGTGAGATGCTGTTCCTCTCTCGTTCTTTTGGATATGTATATCCAGTTCTCCAAGCACCATTTGTCAAAGACGCCATTCTCTCCCAGTTGAATGGGCTTGGTGGCCTTGTTGAATGTCAGATGACTGTATATGCAATGATCTACACCAGAACTCTCAATTTGGTTCCATTGGTCAGTATGTCTATCCTTGTGCCAATACCATGCAGTTTTGACCAATGTAGCTTTGTACTATGTTTTTTTTTAAAGATTTATTTATTTACTTACTTTCTATCCATTTTAAACTCCCCCCCATTTTTGCTGTTTTTGTGTCCATTTGTTGGGCAATTCTCTGTGGCTTTTTCCTGCCCTTCTCCTCTCAACCTTCTCCTCCTGTCTTCACTGGGATTCGACCCCAGGACCCCCCGATGTGAGAGAGAGGCATTCTGCCACCTGCACCACCTCAGTTCCTGGTTTTTTGGTGCACCTCATCTTGGCTCTCTCCTGCATCTCTCTCCTGTTCTGTCATCATCTTGCTGCATGGTTCACCCACTCGCACGGCCTGGGGGCTAACCCACTCACGGAGCCCGATGACGCACCCATGCACCTTCTATATTTTTCTTTATTTTACCAGGAGGTCCCAGGGATCTAACCCAGGTCCCTCCATATAGGCAACTGATACCCAACCATTTGAGCCACATCTGCCCCTGTACTATGTTTTAAATCAGGTAGTGTGATTCCTCTGAATTCGTTTGTCTTTTCCAATATGTCTTTGGCTATTCGGGGCCTGTTGCCCTTCCAAACAAAATTTATAGTTAGTTTTTCCAGTTCAGTAAAAAATGCTGTGGCGATTTTTATTGGGATTGCATTAAATCTGTAGATCAGTTTGGGCAGGATAGACATCTTAATGATGTTTAGTCTTCCTATCCATGAACAGGGGATAGTCTTCCATTTATTTAAGACTTTGGTTTACTTTAACAATGTTGTGTAGTTTTCTGTGCATAAGTCATTTACATCTTTAGTTAAATTTATTCCTAGGTATTTGATTCTTTTAGTTGTTATTGTAAATGAGATTTTTTCCTTGATTTCCTCCTCAGATTGCTAATTATTGGTGTACAGAAATGCTACTAATTTTTACACATTGGTCTTATAACCTGTGACTTTACTGAACTCATTTATAAGTTCTAGAAGCTTTGTTGTAGATTTCTCAGGTCTTTCTATGTATAGGATCATGTTGTCTGCAAATAGTGAAATTTTTACTTCTTCCTTTCCAATTTTGGATGCCTTTATATCTTTTTCTTGCTCAAGAAGTGCTTGAGCAAGTACTTCTAACACAATGTTAAATAGGAGTGGTGAAAGTGGGTAGACTTGTCTTGTTTCTGATCTTAGAGGGAAAGCTTTTAAGATTTCAACATTGGATATGATCTTAGGTGTGGGTTTTTCATCATGTTGAGGAAGTTTCCTTGTATTCCTATTTTTTGTAGTGTTTTAATCAGGAAATGGTGCTGTATTTTGTCGAATGCTTTTTTTGCATCTATAGAGATGATCATGTGATTTTTTTCTTTCTATCTGCTTATGTGGTGTATTACATTGATTGATTTTCTTAGGTTGAACCATCCTTGCATACCAGGGATGACACCCATTTGGTCATGGTGTATAATTTGTTTGATGTGTTGTTGAATACAATTAGCAAGTATTTTGTTGAGGATTTTAGCATCTAGGTTCATTAAAGAGATTGGCCTATAATTTCCTTTTCTTGTGGCATCTTTGTTTGGCTTTGGTATTAGGGTGATGTTGACATTATAGAATATGTTAGGCAATGTTCTCTCCACTTTTATTTTCTGGAAGAGTTTAAGCAGGATTGGTGCTAGTTCTTTCTGGACTGTTTGGTAGAATTCACCTGTGAAGCCATCTGGTCCTGGGCTCTTCTTAGTTGGGAGTTTTCTGATGAGTGATTCTATCTCATTACTTGTGATTGGTCTGTTGAGTTCATCAATTTCTTCTTTCCTCAATGTAGGCTGCTTGTGTGTTTCTAGTCCATTTCCTCTAAATTATCCATTGTTGGCATATGATTTTTCAAAGTATCCTCTTATGATACTCTTTCTTTCTGTGGGGTCAGTGGTGATATCCCCTTCCGCATTTCTTACTTTATGTATTTGCATCTTCTTTCTTTTTTTCTTTGTTAGTCTAGCTAAGGGTTGGTCGATTTTATTAATCTTCTCAAAGAACCAGCTTTTTGTTTTGTTTATTCTTTCTAGTGCTTTCTTATATTCTGTTTCATTTAGTTCTGCTCTAATCTTTGTTATTTCCTTCTTTCTACTTCCTTTGAGGTTAGTTTGTTGTTCTTTTTCTAATTCCTCCAGGTGTGTAGTTAATTCTTTGATTTTAGCTCATTGTTCTTTTTTAATATAGACATTTATGGCTATGAATTTCCCTCTCAGTACAGTTTTTGCTGCATCCCATAGGTTTTGATATGTCATGTTGTCTTTTTCATTCATTTCAAGGTAGTTACTGTTTCTTTTGTGATTTCCTCTTTGACCCACTGTTTATCTAAGAGTGTGTTGTTTAACTTCCATATCTTTGTGTTTAGTCTGGTTCTGTGTCCCTTACTGATTTCCAGCTTCATTCCATTGTGGTCAGAGAAATTACTTTGTAAAATTTCAATCTTTCTGAATTCATTGAGAGTTGTTCTGTGGCCTAGCATGTGGTCTATTCTGGAGAATGAGCCATGTGCACTCAAGAAGAATATATATCCCACTGTATTAGGGTCTAATGTTCTGTATATGTCTGTATATATATCAGGTCCAGATCCTATAATGTATTACTCAAAGTCTTTGTTTCTTTATTGATTCTCTGTCAGGATGTTCTGTCTAATGGTGATAATGGTGTATTAAAAATCCCCCATTATAATTGTAGAGGCATCTATTTCTCCACTTAGTTTTTCCAGTGCTTGCCTCATGTCTTTTGAGGTGCCCTGGTTAGGTGCATAAATGTTTATGATTGTTCTTTTCTCAATCTAGATTACCTCATTTATTAATATATAGAGTCCATCTTTGTTTCTTACAATGGTTTTGCATTTAAATTCTATTTTATTCGTTATTAGTATAGTTACTCCTGCCCTTTTTTGGTTATTGTTTGCTTGTAAAATTGTTTTCCAACCATTCATTTTCAGCCTTCTTGCATCCCTGGGTCTAAGGTGGATTTCTTGTAAGCAGTGTATAGATGGGTCATATGTCATTATCCATTATGCCAATTTGTATCTCTTGACTAGTGAATTTAATCAATTAACATTCAATGTTATTACCATCAAGAAATTACTTACATTAGCCATATTTTCTTTGGGTTTATGTTATGCCATATCTTGTTTTATTTTTCTCTCCTTTTTTAGTCATTCTTACACTGTCCTCCAACTCTTTCTCTTCTGTTTTTCCCTTTGACCTGCAGAACTCCCTTTAGTATTTCTTGAAGAGAAGTTCTATTGTTGGCAAACTCTCAATTTCTGTTTATCTGTGAATATTTTGAACTCTCCCTCATTTTTGAATGCCACCTTTTGCTGGATACAGAATTCTTGGCTGGCAGCTTTTTTCTTTTTATCTTTTAGCACCTTACCTATGTCATACCACTTCCTTCTTGCCTCCATGGTTTCTGATGAGAAATCAGCACTTAATCTTATCATGTTTCCCTTATATGTGATGAGTCTCTTTTCTCTTGTTTCTTTCAGAATTCTCTCTTTGTCTTGGTCATTTGAAAATCTCATCAGTATGTTTCTTAAGGTAGAATTGTTATGATTTTTACTGTTTGGAGTTCACTTCACTTCCTGGATATGAGCATCCATGTCGCTTATAAGAGTTGGGAAATTTTCAGCCATTATTTCCTCCAAAACTCCTTCTGGCCTCTTTCCCTTCTCTTCTCCCTCTGGGATGCCAATAATGCATATGTTTGTGCATTTTGTGTTATGATTCTTTTCCCTGAAACCCTGCTGAATTTTTTCTATTTTATTATCTATCTGTTCTACTATCTGTGTGATTTAAGATATTCTGTCTTTAATGTCACTAATCTCTTCCTCTGCCTGTTCAAATCTGCTGTTATGAGCTTCCAGAATAGTTTTTAATTTCTTGCATTGTGCCTTTCATCACCTTCAGATTTGTCATCTTTTTATGTATGTTCACATTTTCTTCTGTGTGTTTCCCTAGTATCTTCTTAATATCCTTTATTTCCTCCTTCTATTCATAAAGTTGATTCATGATATTTGTTTGGACATCCTTGATTAGTTGTTCCACATCCTGCATCTCTCCCTGCTTTTTAGTTTGCTCATTAAACTGGGCCATGTCTCCCTGTTTCTTGCTATGGCTTGTAATTTTTTGCTAGTGACTAAGCACCTGTTATCTTAGTGTGCTTATTCAGTGAGTTAGCTTCTCTTTCTAGTCTAGGGTTTTATTTCATTCTGTTTTTTGTTAAGGATCTTATTTGATATTTGGTTCCAATTATTATATACCCTTCCAGCAGTTTCTGAAGGAACAGTGCAGACTGCAGTTCTCAACTCAGCTGTCTTTAATCTCCCCCAGCCTCAGTCTTAAGTCATCTCTCTCCTTCTCTCTTTTTCACACAAACCTCCAACCACCCTTTCCCTCCGGGATATTTAGCATTGTTTCTGTGAAGGGCATAAGATTTTATGGTAGGCATAAATTATCCTGGGCTACAGGCTGCCTTTTGTTTCCTGCCCAAGCAGTGGAATCATGTCTGGGGTAGAGTTGGGGAAGGGTAAAGGAAACATACTAAAAGAACAGTAAAAGATGAATATATTATCCCCCAACTGTGGTGACTCATGTGACCTCTCTATGCTGCTATTTCTGTGTGTGGAGTAAGGATGTATGCTGCATACTTCACGGAGTCATTGTGAGAACTAAGTGAGACACATGTGCATGATTTTTAGGGTCATTTCTGCATTTGTTAGCTGCTGTCTTGCTGTTAATTCTGCTTAAAAAATGGATTGTGTCAGTAAAGCCATACATAAACATACATAATCAGGTCAGAAAGCATTTCGCATATATTTTCAAGATTGAATTGTTGACAGGGTTAAATTATAGCTTGGCAGCTCCAGAAAAGATAGGTTTCTCTTTGAGAGGCAGAGACTTTCTTGAGGTCCTCATGGAGGTAGACAGAACTCCCCAGCCCAGCCTCACCACATTGTATACTCAAGCTGGGACAGTGTGCACAGTATGCTCCAACCAGCATTGTACTGAACAGACCCATGAGGCATTTGGGGAGGCGTTTGCATTTTAATTTGTGGAAATTACACTTGGGCAGAGCTTCTAAAAACTGTCTGGACACTACTTTTCACTGGGATCTTCCAATGTTCCTCTAATTTTCTGACTCTTTAGTGGTTCTGAGCTCACACCAGGCATTGATGAGGCCCTGCAATCTCTTACAGATCAGATTAGTCAAGAGCCAGAGCTGGAGTGAAAGCAAATGGGAAATGCAACCACTATCTTCTCCAGGTAGTTTGTTGATTTTGCTAAGCCTGAGAGAACACAGGGGCTGCTGCCTAAAAAATAAGTAAATAGATGGAAATGAAAGCAGAGGTGTTGATTTCCTGCAATATTGCTTGGTGCTACAGTGAAATGAATGGATTTGTGAATACACTGTCTCCTAGTCTCAAGCTCAACATGGCTGAAAGGTAAGGAGTAGCCTCATTCCTTCCATGGATGCAGGGTTTCAGATCCTGGGAGACTGAGAAAGATCATGAGAGAAAGAAAGTTCTGAGAGGATGACTTAAGAGGATCAGCCCATCTTTCTGCATTCCACCATATTCCTTCTTCTTTCCATCACATATAACTCTATCTCCTGGGAGATAAAACTTCCCAGGATTAGGGCTTCCAAAGCCTCCCAAGGCTGACGCTGTGGTCTGAGATTCCCAAAGAGAGCACAACTGGCTTTGGCAGGGGTAATTACAACATGGTGGCACTGTGGCAACACAGAAGGATGGGGCAGGGAAGCTGAGGGTCTGTAGGAGACAAAGGTCAGAGGGGTTTGGGGAGGGACAGTTAGGAGATTAGGGTGGGAAGATGGGGAGAAAGGGCAGGTGGGAAATGAGGGGAAGGGAGGGTGGGGCGATGCATGCTCTCCTGTCCTTGGGTAAGTGGGCAGGATTTTCCTCCTGTTCTCTCCTATGATTCCTCCTGCCAAAGGCAAGATGCGTCTGAAGAGGTTGTACTGGAAAGCACCCAGTAGATCTGGTTCTTTTCCCAGCTATGCCCCACCAGCTGTGGGATCTTAGTCCAAAGGTGGTTCTGAAGGGAGGGAGAGAGAAGAATAGGTGAAACATAGGGCATTTTTGGGGACATTGGAATTGTTCTGAATGGCATTGCAATGATGATACAGGCCATTATATATTTCATCAAAACCTATAAAAAGAGTCGGGGGCAAGATGACATCAGTTTAAGTGGCACTCACCATCTGTCTCACAAAAGATAGCTGATTAGGGACAGGATCCAGCCTGAGTGAGCTGTTCTGGGAGCTCACAGAGCAGGAGCCTTTGGGGCATCAATCTAGAGGGAGCTGGACAGGGAGATAGATTACTCAAGATAAAATTGTGAGTTTTTAGCCCCGTGGAAATCACAGACTCCTAAGACCCACCCTCAGGACAAAGAGTTAGGGTGAGCCCCGCCGACCACCCAGTGAGAGGGAGCATTCTCTGAGAGTGGGAGGGTTCTGGCAAGGGGTGGAGAGGGGTTTCCTTTCTGTGGGTTTTGTTGCTTTGACCCCCTTAGAGCTTTGGAGAGCACAGTAGCTGGCTTGAAGTGGCACAAGGCTGAGGGGAGAGGCAAATCTGCTGAGGAAGCCTGATATACCTAACCACCCTGGGATCCAGAGGCTTGGCCTGAGAGAGGTGGAGTCAGCCAATTTAATAGTTCTGCACTGAGGACTATCAGAATTTCAACTCCCCTAAGGGAGTCAAGCAGTGGGAAGTGCTTAATAAGTTTTCAAGAGCTTATTTAGGGTCCCTGGGAGGAGGGGGTGGTCTAGAAGAGGCTTGAAAAATCACTTCAGTGAAGAGTACTCAGTCATCAGGGTTGCATTTGAATTTCAAAAGGGAACTCAACCTGACCAGAACAGGGGAGGGGGGATCTGTTCATACAGCTTGCTGAATCCTGCTGTGTTAGGAGAGTAAAACCTGCCCCGGGGAAAGTGACTGAAGACCTATCTGAAGAGATGGCTGACCCTGTTGGAGGAGTAGCTCAGTGGAGGAATCTCTGCTTTGAATGTATGAGGTCCCTGGTTCAATTCTTGACTCCTCAAAGAGTAGTGATCCACAAGGATATCTAACATCCAGCTGATACCATAAGACAGAGAAAACATAGACATTATTTTTGTACTAGCTTCTTTTGGGTCCCTTATTTTTCCAAAAAAAAAAAAAGTTACTTAAAAAATTTTAACTTAATTTACTTGCTAAAACCTGCCTCAAACCCTGCAGAGAGAAGCCTGCAGGGTAATTGATTGATGAACACAGGCAGCCTGAGAGGCTCCACAAAGGCC
>JAQZBX010099564.1:0-11460 GCA_029593785.1 Cabassous unicinctus
GTACAGAATTTAGTCCCTATATGTGACATGTTCTCTTGGCAGAGAGAAAAGAGCAAAAGCTGGTGGAAACACACAATAGACCTTAAAACTTCTTGGAATTGGAACTTTGCACATTTCATTGGCCAACGTAAGGCACATGGTCAATCCCCAGTGGGGCACTACAATGCACATGGCAACAGACAGGGATATTAGCACCCTTACAGAGAGAGTAGTGAATGATTGTAAATAGGGTGACCATATATAATTTGTCATTCAAATTCGTACATTTTGAGAATGAAAGGGGCACCAAAATATTTAAAATTCTATAAATTTGTTGAAATATTTATTTTTGACGGTGGTTGTATTACATTGGTGGATCAATAAAAAATAGTTCTATTCAAAATCTTTCCTAAAGTAAAAATTTTCTAAAACATTTTGTTGTACATTAAAACAAAATTAAAAAGTTCTTTACATTGATTATGTGACTATTAAAAACACAAGCAGGATAATTATTCTTGGTAATAATCATATGTTTTAATCAGTTTCTTAGTTATATCTACCTCTAATATTGTATCACTAATACTTTTCTGAGCAATGTAATTTTCTTCTAATGTTTTATTATGTTTAATTTTTTCATAAAATTTTCTGCATTATTTTTCAGAGTTGCATTTAATGGTGTGTGGCTGTTAATCTCTAAAGTTGACTCTTCTCTGTAACCAATAATATTTTTAATTGCTAACATACTCTCTGTACATGTGTGGATATACTTGGTTAGCTCAAAAAATATTTGCCAAATGGAGAATATTCTTAATTCTAATTTTTTTCGTATTGAAAAGTGTAACTATTTCAGCCCACATATTTTCACAGGCAGTGTCTTTTTGCGTCTATTAAGAGTACCTCTCTTTGACAAATATTTTTATAAGACAAATCTTCTCAAATAAGTAGTTTCTATTTATGATTATTTTATATTTTCCTAAATTTAGTTGCTCCAAAATTGTAGACATTCTGTAATTTCAGAATATAAATTTAATTTTATCCAGTAAAGAATATAAATTTATCCAGTTAAAAATAGGAAGACTCTTTTGATGGAACTCCTACAGTTCATTCTTTCCAAAATGTAATTACAGAATTTCAAAGTTAAATCTTGTTTCTCATTTTTTGTTGTTGTTGTTTTTGTTGTTGTTGCAAAGTTCAACCTCATCAGAGGTGAGGATTTTAAAGGTTGGCTTAAGAAAATAGAACCTGAGGGAAATTGACACTCAAGAGTCAATGACAACAAGAGATTTGGAGGGATATTTTTAGTTTGTTAAATAATTTGTTTTTTTGAGTGGTACTTTCCACATTGTAAAAATAAACCAAAATGAAGAAAAGGTGACTGTAAAATGATGGAAACAAGATCTGTAGACTTGCCTTTCAAATAACCAACAATTCATTTCAAAAAATGAATGCAAGATCACAACAGTCTTGTATTTACTTTGCATTTGGAGAAGACAGTGAAATAAATGGCTACATTATTTTCTTTTAATTGCTATTAATATGATTGATCTGATTGGCTCTTTGATGAATTTCATCCAAGTTCTCCAGGTCTATTAACATTCATTTTTTAAACCTTGATGCTTCCTTTAATGACATTTTATAAAAATATTAGTCTTATTTATAAACTGCCTTGCACGTGCTTCAGTAAAGTGAAGATTCTTTCATATTTTTTTCCTAGCTTTTAAATCTCTTTCATTATTTGTCCTTTGAGTTTGGTGTTGACCTCTTCATGGTTTCTTCAGTGCATCAGATTCTTTCCTTTGCTGAGTGAAGATGCTGGTATATTCTCTCCAGCACATTGTTGTTTATTTTGTGGTTCCTTATGATTTGCTAAAAATCCACCAACATGGAGGTCATTAATTCCAAATGGTTATGACCAGCAGCCTCGGTATGATTGATTGGTCATTCCAGTAAATTGGCTGGTGAAGAGGATGTTGACAGTGCAGTATCCATAGCATTTGATGTAATATTTCTTTGCTTTTGAGGGATACATTTCAATGTCTGGCAAATTTGTTTATAATAATTGGTACTTGCTAAAATCTTCTCAAAAGCTGAAGGTATTTTGGTGTTTTATTCACTGATCTTTAATCTTTGATTAAAGATTTCTGCCTGATTTTGAATACTATACAACTAAATTTCAGAGGACTTTTTTGTTTTAAAAAAGATTCAGTACTGAAGCACGTAGTTTGGATTTACAAAGTAGTTTTTTAAAGGTTCCAACTTCTAAAATCGTATTGATGACAAGTTGCAAGGAGAACACACTTGTATTTTTTTTAATTCAATTCCAGCTTCATCCTCAGAATTTTAATTGTGGATATATAAAAACATTTGTAAATTTTGACAGTTGCAGCTAATTTATTAACAGTGCTGTAACTAGAGCTCCCATGGTAAATGGGAATAGCTTCAAAGGTTTTATGTAAATTGTCTACTCATCAGTTTTCTGGGGAAATGGAAATTTGGTACTTAATTTTTTATTAAACATGCAGTTTCTTTTTAGCTTATTGTTGCTGAAAGAGCTTATTGAATAATACAAAATTATTGCCAAGCAATGAAATATCTAATTGCAGATTTAAACCATGCAATAAATGACAGTACCACAAAACCATCCAAGAGTTTTCAGACTATTGATTCTCACATACGTCATTTGTTCCTAACCTGTAATTTCCACAATCTAGCCATTTAAGCGGCCTGGTGCATCTTGCAGACCACTGCACATGTCACTGCACTGGCTGGTATACCAAACAGCCAGCAGGGGCAGGAGTTTCAAATACTTCTCTCCCTATCTTGCAAGACCATATGGAGTTAGCTATCCATAGTTGCTTGTGACTGGATACTTCTCGGTGATTCTTCTGAATGTTGTCCTTGAAAGGAAGGTGTTAGTTATGTTGCATCTTTAAAGAATCAGGAAAAGAAAGATGGAATTATTATCAGTCCACTTTTGGATTTAATCTCTTGTTCTAGTGGTTAAAGCTTTGCCCTTGCATCTGACATACTACTAGCTGATGCTTTGTCCAGAAGCTGGATGTCCATAGTAGAGCTGTACTAAATCCACCCTGGTTTATTTTAATGCATTTTAATGTACTGATTCATAATAATAGTTTATTTTTAAAAATTAAAAATCTGGGATAAAATCTGGATGGGATGCTGGGACAACAGGTTGTAAACCAAGACAACCAGGGTATATGGGAAGCAGCATGGTATTGTGAAGGAGCCTGGAGTGGGACAGACCCGAGTTTAAGTCCTGACTCTGCCATTGAAAAGCTTGGACAAATAATTTCTCTGAGACTAGGTTTCCTCATTTGCAAACTGGGATGATAATATATGGTTCACAAGGATTAAGTGTGGCAGTAATTATAAAGCCCTTGGCATAATGTTTTCTCAATGAATATTAATTTTTTTTTTTAATCCTGTCTTGTACCCATTAAGACTGTAGACCCAAATTTGATGCTTGAAGATATTTTTACCCTGTCCCCATTTATCGTTGTATTTTGAACTACCCCTACTCCAGCCACACACAATATTTAATAAGTCTTGTCAAAGCTATCTTACAACTTTTCATCAAACCATACCCCCCTTTTCTGCCATTGCCAATGTTCAGGTCTTCTTCTGGGGCTATTGAAGTTATTTCCTATGCTGTGTGGCCCCCTGCATTCAGCCGTGCTTTCTTTCTTCACATATAATTACCCAAAACAAAATACTAAGTAGGGAGCTCTTGAGTCTGTCCCCTTTTCCATCCTTTTCTTTACATTACCATGGCAGATGAGGCCCTTCATAAGTTGTATTGTACAAAATGTAGCGTTTTAAACTCCCACCCCCTCACCGTTCAGAACAGCTTGCTATTCTTTTCAAATGCACCTGAGCCTTGTGTTGATTGCATACCTTTGTGCCTCTGTATAGAATCACCCCATCCCTCATCCCCCATACTTCAGGTTCCATCTCTGATGTAACCACCATGAAGACTTTCTACCCTCCCTTCTTGGTTTTTGAACACTCTTACCCATTCGTGTACAGGTGAATCTGAGCCTTCAAACATTGATACTCAAACTGGCTTTCAGATAAGGTTTTAAACCTATTCATCAGCCAGTGAAGGAGCCCTTTGAACTGTGATGTGGATTAAATGGCACTGTCTTCAGTTTACAAACAATTCAAATCTGATAATGTCAGTATTTTCTCTTTTTTTCTCAGCAGTTTGTATATTCAATTGATTATTTTATTGAATTGGTTTTTGAGCTGTATTCATAGTCACCTTGGACACTTAAGTTAAGTAGAAGATAAGTGCTTGGGACTTTAGATAGCTCAGCTGGCTTTAAACAAAGCATTACGTCTTTAATTTGTTTTATGTTGGGTTTCTGGGTAAATTTTTGCTTGAGGAAGACTTCCAAGGTCAAAAATAATTTTAAAATTCTTGTTTTATTTCCTGTCTACCTGATTCACAGTTACATATATAGCTGCCTTTCTTCATCACCCCCCCAAAAGAAACAAAACCAAATTTCTTTAAATAAAAGGTATTTTATCTTAATCATCTTTGTTTCTCAAATATCTGTTGAATATATTAATAGAAGTTATTGAGTAACATATAGTTTCTATTTATTTTAGTTATCAAGTGGGAATCCTGTATATGAAAAATACTATAGGCAGGTAAGATTTTTGTTTCTTTGTTTTCCTGTATTGAATATAAAATGCACTGACAGCTCTTGATTGTATGTATGCAGATTATCAGCCACCAGCATAAATTTTGACAAGTCTTGTTTTTAACTTTTTATGCTTTAGCCTCCTACTTTGAGTACTTAATGCTTTTAACAAGCTCTCAGAAAAATGAAGAAAAGATAATTGAGCCCAGTTTTCTTAAATACCTATGTTAAAAATTGATACATTAGATACATTCATCCAGATATAAATATCCAAATTAATGTATAAACCAAATAGAAAATACTTTTATGTTGTTTTTTAAGACTTGTTGAAGTGTAATTTTTGCAAAGTTAAAACTGTGTCTGATACAAATGTAAAATGAATAGTTGTCAAAGATTTTATTCAACTCACTAATTACTGAGGGAACCAGTAAGACGTAAAAACTAGTTCATATAAGAATATAACCCTTTGCAACCACAAAGAAAATGTCTGAAAAGCATACATAGAAGGAATTGAAAAGGGACTCAAAGTGGTTCACAGCAGAAGATCAAATAAATATGAAAGTAGACAGTAATAGGTTAATTGAGGGACAAAAAAGGTATAAGACTTAAGAAAAAAACCCACAAAGCAAGATGGCAGAAGAAAGTACTGCAGTATCAGTAGTTAGTTTAAGTGCAAGTGGATTAAAGTATCCAGGCAAAAGGCAGAGATTGGCAGAATGGAAAAAAAAAGTGTGATCCAACTACAAGCATACCTTGTTTTACAGTGTTTTACTTTATTGCATTTCGCAGATATTGCTTTTTTTTTTACAAATTGAAGGTTTGTGGCAATCCTGTGTTGAGCAAGTCTATTGGTGCCCTTTTTCCAATAGCATGTGCCCACTATCTCTGTGTCACATTTTATTTAAGGGAGGCACTGTAGCAGTTTGGCATTATTTATGAATTCCAAAAATAGATATTGGATTATGCTTGTAAACTGGTCTGTTCTCTGGGCGTGATTAAATTATGATTAGAGCTTTGATTGGGCCACGTCAGTAGGGTGTTGAGTCCCTGCCCCTTGATGGGTGGGGACTCACAGATAAAAAACATGGCAAAGGACAGAGTTGGAGTTCTGATGCTGAGTTTTGAGCTGGAGCCCGGGAAGTGGACACACAGGAGAAGAACACAGAGGAATAGAGATGGCTCTTAGACACGGCAGAAGCCCAGGGAGAGAGACAGAGCCATTCGCCTGATGGTCTATAGCTGGCCTTTATGGAGCGAGGCAAAGCCTAGAGAGCCTCATAGTCTACAGCTGACCTTGTAGAGATAGCAGAGGAACTGAGCCCGGAGACAAGCAGGCCCTGGGAAGAGAGGAACCCAGGAAGCCTGAACCCTTGCAGATGTCGACAACCATTTTGCTCCAACACGTGGCAATAGACTTTGGTAAGGGAAGTAACTTATGCTTTATGGCCTGGTAACTGTAAGCTTTTACCCCAAATAAATACCCTTTATAAAAGCCAACAGATTTCTGGTATTATGCATCAGCACCCCTTTGGCTGACTAATACAGGCACATTGTTTTTTTTAGACATAATACTATTGTAAACTTAATATACTACATTATAGTGTGAACATAACTTTTATATGCACTGAGAAACCAGAAAGTTCGTGTGACTTGCTTTATTGCAAAATTTGTTTTATTGTGGTGGTCTAAAACCAAACCTGCAATATCTCTGAGTTATACCTGTATAAGTGGTTTACAAGAGATTCACCTGAAATTCAAAGACACAAGTAGGTTGAAAGTGAAAGGATGGAAAGAAATATTTCATGCAAATAGTAAACAAAAGAGAGTGGAGTAGCTATACAATATCAGATAAAATAGACTTTAAGTCGATAAGAATATGAGTTGTAGAGATATATATTCTCCACCAGACAAAATATATTTGCATTGCTATAGGCAGGAATCATTTGCATTGCTGTCAGGATTTTGTTTTGTTTTTTTGTAATTTAGCCTCTATCCCTACAGAGTATAAAATAGCCTAGTCAATAGACAGTCAAAGATATTTGCCATAGATCAGATAATTCCCTGAGGTCTAGACAGTCTCATTTGTCCATTCCAAGTCTTGGACCATTTTTTTTCTAATGGTCTTTTTACCTTGTGATCATGATTACGGAAAAGGCTGGTCTCGTTATGTTTGACTTGGCTACCTACATAGTGTTAATTAGTCATTATAGGCCTCCTTGGGTTTGACTTGTAAATCTAGAGTTGCACCCAGTTGAGCAATTTCTAAGGCCAGAGAATTAATTTCTGCTTGAAATTTTTTATACGAAATCTTATATTGTACATTTTAAAGCCTCTGTTATTTGTTCCTCTATCTCGAGGCTAGGATCCAAACCCTAAAAATTCTCTCCACCATATTTCACTTGCAAGTACATATAAATTTGAATGTATTTTTTCTCATCTTAAGATTCCCCCAATTTGCTATGGTTCCTAGCCTGCTAGTGAGTGACCATCCTTTATACCTGTGGTTCTGGGACTTTATAAACCAGGTACCTGGCTGGTTTTCTTGGGATGGCTTTGTAGGCATTGGCCATACATAAAGTCAATCTGTTCCTGAATAGTAGCTTGTTCTGTGTGAATAAAAGGGAATCATTTTCAAATATGACCTTGTTTTGGTCATTGATTTACCCAATTATATCCTGATAAAAAGGAGAACAAAGTATTGTTATACATAGTTATACTTATGAAATAATTATAGTGACTTAAAAGTAAGGGCATTCAGGAAACATATTTGTTTTTGAATTCTGCAGGGTCAGTGATAATCAGATATCATTTAAACTATTTCATTTTAGTTTATAAAATAGTCTACTAAATTGAGGGTTAGAAATAGCCTAAAAAGAAAAAGAAAGGGCTTCTTCATATATCCACTAAAAGTAGAACATTTAAAAATAATACTGACAGCATTCCAAGTAAATAACCATAATTAAATTTTCCTCAACAGTTCATATTCAGTTCTTGTTCTGCTGGTCAGCAGTTTGTTTTTATGAAGTACATCTGTTTCCTGACTGCAAACAGTCCTGGAAATCCTGACAAAGTCTGTTAAGTATACCACAAATGATGTCAGCTCAGAAGCCTTAAGTCAAAAGTCATTTTTTGAAGTGTTAATAATTCAGAGTATGTGGTATAGTACTTTCCATGAGGCTCTGAGACTTTCTTTGTTGACGACACAGATTCTAGCCTGTAGTTTAGGGCAGAGCTTTTAGGTAAACAGTACAACAGAAACTATCTGTAGATGACAAAGACTAAATGGTTGTGTTTAATTTATTATAGTAACCAAAATAATGAAGGAGAGTAAAATTCTTTATTGAGATACAGTGCATAAATATTTCTTAGGAGTTTGATTAATGTTTCCGCTGAGTGCCTCTATAGTTTTGCTATGTTGAGGGTGGGGATTCCTTTTCCACTCTGGTTAGGGGGTGCTCAAAGGAAAGGAATTCTAGAGAAATCTAGAGGCAGGTTTCCCAACCCTTTCTGACTTTCCTCAAATTTAAAGGATTGGGTAATTCTTTCGTTTTGCTGAATGCCTGATTTATCCCATGTTTTAGCACTTGAAAGGAAGAGTTTCCTTTTTTGATTCTTTGTTGGGATTGTCCTATTTGGAATGCTTTGTATATGTTTATAGTAAACTTAATCTTTTAACTGGAAAAACAGCTATCAGAAATATCCTCGTATCATTTTACCTTTCTGTGATTTTTAAAAAAATTACTTTCCATTTTTACAAATAGGATTTTACTTTAGGAAATCTTCACAAAAGAGAGTCATTTTTCTTGCCTAGTACTGATTTTGTCTTGTCTGATTAATGCCATTTTTAAAAAATTAAGGTATTTTTATTACTTATTTCTGGTGTATGTAAATTTTCAAATACTTTTCTGTTCTTGATAACCTCATCTGTCTTAAAGGAAAGTCCCCAATAGTTAAAATGATGCTTCCCTTAATAGGATATAAGAACTTAACAGTTTTAAAAATGTTTCTTTAAGTTTATTATGGAATCACAGCTGGCTTTAGAGCCTGGATTGTTCTGATTATTTTTTAAGTGCTGCAGTTTCTAAGAGTAAGTATAAAGGCAAAAGTTAATGCTTTAAAGATGTTTGAAAAGGGAAATAGCGTGTACATCTATTCCTGTTTGTTAAAAGACCTCTCCAGGAAATTGTCTCTTTTTCACCCTGTTGCCATTTATGTTTATTGGAATTTAAATGGCAACTAGAGAAGATTTTGGAGTCGGAAGATATGTGTTAATGTTATGGCTCCGTTACTTTGCTTTACTTCTTTGAGCTTCTGTTTTCTCATTTGTAATAAAGGGCATGATAAAAAATAAAAAACAAACACTGTAAATGCCAGTGCTATCTAGATGTTACTCTACTAATATGACTCTCTATATATTCCTTGGCCCTTATTAGTCAAAGGATTCCCTTTATTTCCTTGAAAAAGCCAGTTCCCAAATCATAGGGATGGAAAGCAGATAAATGATAATTTTGCCTTTGTGTTTTATTGTCAATTTATTGTTTATATCTTTTCAGGTTGATACAGGTAATACTGGAAGAGTATTGGCTTCTGATGCTGCTGCTTTCCTGAAAAAATCAGGGCTTCCAGACTTGATACTTGGAAAGGTAATATTTGTTTATTATAACTAGATTATAATGAATATTTACTACTGTAGAAAAAACTGGATATGAATTCAGAAAGATATCAACAAATTTGGACAGTATAAATGAGTTATAGATGCAGTTACAGTCATAGGGTGGAGGGAATTTGGGGTGTAGTGATTTTACACCCTTGAAAAGTAAGGTGTTTTTCAGATTTTTAGAAACAAATTACTTTTTAGTAGAATGAAATGAGGAAGTGATAGTACATTGGGTATTTTGGAGAGTAAACAGTGCTGACTGGAACCTTGCCACCCACTCAGACAGTTGGCTCTATCCCTACTTCCTCTATTGCAACTGTCTCTGTGTTGAGTGTGTGGTGAGGAGTTGGGGGTAGGGGGTGGGAGGCTTTGAAAAGAGCACATAGAGGTGGAAAGCCCCTCCCTTGGCTTGATTTCTTGGCAAATCCTTACTCATGTGCTATTGGTATATGTTCAGTGTTCTAAAAAATAATCACTTATAATTTAATTCTTCACAAATAAACACTAACCATCTCAATTTGCCCATAGGAAAGAATATCATTTTAATAATGGCCTAAAATCAGGGCAGTGTATTCTAGCTGAAAGAGCATTGGACTTGAAGTTAGAACGTTGGTTAGTGAAAAAGGCATTGGATGAAAAGTTAGAACCTGCGTTTTGTTTCTTTCCCTAATGCCTTGTATGTTCTTAAACAAGTAACTTTAACGTCATTGGTGGCTTAGTATCTTTGTGAAGGATTGCACTAAATCAGGGGTTCTTAACAAGAGGTCCGTAAGCTTGAACTGAAATTCAAAAAAACACTCTTGTGGGGATGTGTTGGTGCGGGTGTGATATATTTATTAAATAATGCACAGTATAGTGTGGACTTAGTAAGGGGTCATGGTTTTTACCTGACTGGCAAAGGGGTCTGTGGAACAAAAATGGTTATGAACCCCTGCACTAAATGATCTTTAAGGTTTCTTTCCACTCTTTATTCTGTAGTTTTCAGATCTCATTACCAAATAGCAAGAAGGATTTAATCTATTTTTAAGAAGGTTTTTGTTTAAAATAGAGATTGATGTTATATATTTTTTACATTACAGATTTGGGATTTAGCTGACACAGATGGCAAAGGTATCCTGAACAAACAAGTAAGATTCAGAGATTCATACGAAATTTTTTTGAGTGAGAATGGTTAAAAAGCAAAAAATAACCAGCAGTTTTTATTTTTTATTTTTATTTTCAGGCTAAGAAAGAATTGTGGTTGTTTTTGTTTTTTCCCCCAACATTAGGGTTTTGCAGTGGCAAATATTCCCAATCACTGGGCATAAAACTAACCAATTCCCAAAGGTTAGTGGTAGTTTGATGACATTGTTCTCCCGTGGTTTATTTTTTTCAGTCTGAGTTTCAGAGAAACTTTATCTTATTAATTAAAATTCTTAGGTCTTCAGGTTTAAAGTAAAAGTGGATTTTATTAGTAAGTGTTAAGATGGCATTGCCCAGTTCATTTAAAAGGAAACTCTTGGCTTATCAGAACCAAGTGTTCTGACATATAATGCATGGTCTTACCTCTGACATATAAATCACAAAATGGTTTACAGGTCAGAAATAAATCCTGGACCAGAAATACTTGAAAATGGCAGGGAGTTAGGCACTGTCAGTGAATTCTGCTTGATGGGGATAGATTTCAAAGTTCCACAGTATCGAACTCAAAGCTTGCTACATGCTGATATATTTGCTGAGCACTACTCAAAGCTAATTCCTCCCAATGGGGATAGCTGAAACAAGATCAAACCTGGAAAAGGAATGGGAAAAATTAGTTGAGAGGGTCAGATTACCCAGTCTCTAATTAAGATTTCAAGGCTAGATTGTAGTTCATATTAAGAGTTCTTGGGCCTTTTCCCTCGTTGCACCTTGAGAGCAAGATGGGTCACCAGCAGCTCTACTGGAGCCTTCCACGAAAATTCGGCCAGGGTTCCCGCTCTTGCCGTGTCTGCTCAAACCGACATGGTCCAATTCGGAAATATGGTCTCAATATGTGCCACCAGTGTTTCCGTCAGTATGCGAAGGATATAGGCTTCATCAAATTGGATTAATTGATCTTCCTTGAATGGAGTGTCCAGGACATCTACCGGACTAAAACAATGCTAGTTCTTTGTATATAAAATAAAACTAAAAAAA
>JAQZBX010099565.1:0-11457 GCA_029593785.1 Cabassous unicinctus
CATCACTCATGATTAGGGAAATGCAAATCAAAACTACAATGAGATATCATTTCACACCTATCAGAATGGCCACTATTAAAAAGACAGAGAACTACAAGTGTTGGAGAGGATGTGGAGAGATAGGAACACTTCTTCACTGTTGGTGGGAATGCAGAATGGTACAGCCACTGTGGAGGACTGTTTGGCAATTCCTAAAGAAGCTGAATATAGACTTGCCACGTGACCCTGCAATACCACTACTGGGTATATATACCCAGAAGAACTGAGAGCAGTGACATGAACAGACATCTGCACACCGACGTTCATGGCAGCGTTATTCACAGTTGCCAAAAGCTGGAAACAACCCAGGTGTCCATCAACAGACGAATGGATAAGCAGATTGTGGTGGATACAAACGATGGAATATTTTGCAGCTGTAAGAAGAAATGTACTCATGAAGCATGTGACAGCATGGTGAACCTGGAGGACATTCTGTTGAGTGAAGGAAGCAGACACAATAGGACAAACACTGTATGATTGTGTACTATGAACTGAACATATTGTGGAATCTCATGGAGTTAAAACTTGAATATGGGTCACCAGAAAATAGAATGAGGTTACAGAATGGAAAGCTGAGGGTTAACTTGTGCAGAATTTGTAAAAAGGATGTGTGTTAATCTTTGAAAATGAATAGAAAAGGTGAAAGCAAAACATAATGTTTGTAACTAGCAGTACTACTAAATGGGTATGACAGAGGCTTAAAAGGAAAGTCTGAGGTCAAGTATATTACTAGAAGGAAAGCTAAAAAATGTAACATGGGACTGTACAGCATGGTAAAACTGCATGTGAAACATGAATAGGGGTAAAATTGCATATATAAGACCATTTTTCTTTGAAACTGAATATATGTTAATACAACAAGATATTAATATCAGACAAAAAACATGCTAAGTAACAAATGTGAACACCCAAAGTTTGGCAAGTGTATGTGGACAAGTTTATTGTGGAGCCATTTCTCCTTAATTCCTCCAGCTGCCCCTTCTCCAACCCCTCACCCCACCCCACACCCACTGTCCCCAGCTCCATTCTCTTGCCGCTGGTTCTTGCATTTAATTAAGGCATTTCTTCTTTTTCTTTGTATCACCTCCTGATTCTGTGTGACGAGAGAATAAATGTAAGCACTCACCAAGGATAAAAAACAACAACAACAACAACAACAAAAACATGCTAAGTGAAAGAAACCAGATAAAAAGTACTACATATTGTGATTTCATTGATATAAAATGTAAATATAAATCAATTTATAAAGATGAAATTAGATTAGTGGTTATGTAGGGCTGGGGAAGGATAGAGGGATTGAGAGGTGAATGCCAAGGGGTGTGGGGTTTTTCTTTTTGGAGTAATGAAATTGTTCTGGAGTTTTTGTTGTGATGAATGCACAACCTTGTGATTATACTAAAACCCATTACACACTTTGGATAGATTGTGTGGATGTGAATATATCTTAATGAAACTGCTTAGAAAGAAAGAAAGAAAGAAATGTGTAAGAATAGCCAGAAATAGCAGCTATGTATGGCAGGGTTAGCATAGAGAGCTTGAGAGGTGAAGAATTTTCTTGTTTGTTTGTCTGTTTTTTATTTATTATTATTATTAAAACAATGAAAATGCTCTAATAATGATTGAAGCAATGAATGCACAACTATGTGATTATACTAAATACCTTTGATTGTACACTTTGGATGAATTATATTCTTTATTAATATGTATCAATAAAATTGATTTGTTTGGAAAAAAAAACCTTAAGAAGTACGTTCTGTTTTTTTGGGTGTATGTTTTTTTAGGAGGTACCAGGGATTGAACCCAGGACTTTGTACATGGGAAGCAGGTGCTCAACCACTGCTACATCTGCTCCCCAGTGAGAGTTGGTTTTTTCGTTTGTTTGTTTGTTTGTTTTTAGGACGTACCGAGGATCGAACCAGGGACCTTGTATGTGGGAAGCAGGCGCTCAACCACTGAGCTACGTCGGCTCCCCAGGTTCTGTTTTTGGCCCCACTTTACAGAGGAATAAACTGTAGGTACAATAGTTTTGCAGCATCAGTATTTTATTGTAAGACATTGTCATTCCAAAGCTCACCTTTAACAGAGAAGATAAAATAATGCAAACTGGAAATTTTCCTCAAAATTTCAAGATATTTCTT
The DNA here is from genome assembly GCA_029593785.1 of Cabassous unicinctus. Taxonomy (NCBI): domain Eukaryota; kingdom Metazoa; phylum Chordata; class Mammalia; order Cingulata; family Chlamyphoridae; genus Cabassous; species Cabassous unicinctus. The sequence continues at coordinate 2,178 of JAQZBX010099565.1, forward strand.
AAAAAACAATTAAAGCTGGAAACATTCAGCTTCCTGAGAGGAAACCAAAATGAACACTGAGAAGACTTGTGGTAAAAGAGGTATGGCCAGGGCAGGCTTTTTTGTGAGAAATTTGACATCCGGCAAGATTTTAAATGCACGTCGGTTACATCCTAACATCCCACTTCTAGGCATCCAACAGAAATCGCAGCACAGATGTAGAAATACATCTGCACAAAGATACTCATCATGGCGTACTTGCAATAGCAAGAAAATGGAAAAAACTAAATGACTGTAAATAAGAGAACAAAGATAAATAAATGGATGTGCTTTGTTCACTGCTGTATCTCCAGGTGAAAGAAGAACGCTTGCAGCTGATGAAGGGAAAACAAGATGTGGTCTATCCAGACAATGGAAGCTCTCAAGAAGGAACGAAGGGCTGACAGCCACCACAGCTGGTGAACCTTGAAAACATTGCACTAAGTGCAGAAGCCAGACACAAAAGGAACATAGTGTGTGATTCCATTCATAGGAAATGTCCAGAGACAAATCCACAGAGACGGAAAGTAGGTAGCGGTTGCCAGGGGAGGGGCTGGGGTGGGGCTGGAATGCGGAGCAAGTGCAGATGGGTATGGGGCTTCTTTTTGGGGTGATGAAAATATTCTGGAATTAGAGAGTGGTGATGGTTGCACAACTATGTGAATATACTAAAAACCCTTGAATTGTACATTGTAAAGGGGTGAATTTTATGTACGAGTTATATCTCAATGAAGAGGTTATAAAAAAATATTGCCCAGCATATCACAGGCACTCATAAACACTTGTGACCTATAATGTTTTTCCAATTCCAAGATTCTAGGAACCACAAATGTCCTTAAAATGAGACGGAGGCACCCCGCTCCCTTTATTCCCTAACTTGTACATATCCTGCCTCTCTGCACCCACCTATAAAGGAAGGGTCCTGGTTTGATAGCGTTTGCACTAGTGCAGTGATTCTCAAGCCTGTCTGCGTATTAGAATAACCTTCCCCAGATTTTTTTAAATATTTTTTTTATTTGTATTTTTTTTTAACTTTGTATTGGATTATATCATCCATTCAGAAAAGTGCACAGTTAAACGTACAGCTTGGTAAGTCTGCAGAAGCTCTCTAAACAGCACCCAGATCAGAAAACAGACCGTGAGCCCAGCCCCCCAAGGGGAGCCACTATCTTCACTCTAACATCATAGAGTACTTTTGTCTGATTTTGAACTTGATATAAATATCTATGTATTTATTTGTGTCTGCTTCTCTAGTTCAACATTATGTTGTGAGACTCACGCGTCGTCGCATATAACAATAGTCCGTTTGTTTCATCGTTGCGTAGAGCAGGCACTTGCCCTAATTTTTTAAATCCATCCCACTGGTGATGGACATTTAGGTTATTGCCTAATTTTGGTTCTGCAGTAGTTGCAGGAGAACAAATATGGATCGTGCTCAGATGAGCCCCTGAGAGTCTGGCGGTTGAGGGAATAGAATTTCACTGAGCACCTTTTAGGTGCCAGGGCCTCCTCTGGGTCCCCAGAGGTGCTCTGCTTGGACCTGTCACCGCACACGCCTGTTGGGTGTTGATCTGCTTCCGTAAGTGCCATCCCCCCACCCCTAATTGAACTGGCTATTGGGAGAATAAAGGTGAGAAAGAAAATAGGGCAGGTCAGGGTCCCCAGAAATGGCTCCAGGGGACTCTCAAGGGGATTAGATACCTCCACAGGGACTTCCCAACTTCAGCAAGCCTCAGAAGCTTCTGCAGAGGATACGGATGCAAATGTGTATGCCTCGCCCCATCTCTAGAGGTTCTGAGTCAGGACGGCTGGTGGGGCCTGCAACTCTGCAGGTTTGATCATCTCCCCAATAACTCTGATGCAGTCGGGCAGAATGACCGCCCTTGACCCTTCGAGAGACCTGGGGTGCTGGGCCATTTGGTGCTGGAAGAAACAGCAAAGCAGCTTTGCCCTGTAGGTGGCATCTGAAAAAGCCTGAGAAGCAGGTGCCCTTTTCCGAAGGGAGATTCTCAGCTGTCGGGCATCAGGAGGCTGGAGATGGACCACCTCTGAGGCCCCTTGGGGGAGCGAGAGGCCAGCAGGGGAGTCTGTGATGCCAGCACTGATGATGCGGCCACTGCGTGGCTCTCCTTGCTCGTCTCCTCACCTGTGAAATGAGGATAATCATACACCTGCACTCACCAGCTGGTTACAGAGGGAACCTGCACTCAGAGGCGGGCACGGCCCTGGAGCATGAAAGGAGGGTGGTAAACAGGGACGATTTTTGCTATTATCAACATTCTACAGAGCTACAAGAAGTGAACTTCCCAGGTCCGATCAGCTTCCCCTTCTCCCAGGCAATCCTTCTATTTAACTTAAATCCTGAAGACTGTAACCGAAGCTTCTTTCTCTTGCTTTAGAAACAGGGGCGGAAGGCAGGGGTGTTGGGAGCACACCTCCCTGGTTCTCATTGAGTTAGAGACCCAGGGACAGGCACAGAGAGGTGCTGGGCAGATGGGGGGAGCGAAGTTGCACTTGTGGGACTGTCACAGGAACCAGAGTTGACTCCCAGGGGGGTGAATTCATCTGACCCATCAGTGGTCCCTGAGCTGCAGAGCCCACGGTCCACATTTGACCCTTGGGGTCAAGGCATCTGTGTGACAAGTGCAAACGCTCTAAGCTCCTCAAGGTGTGGTCCCAAGAACAGGCCCGTCAGCATCACCTGGGAACTTGCCAGAAATGCAAATTCTTGACAGCCCCCAGACCTGCTGAACCAGACACTCCGGGGGTGGGGCCCAGCAACCTGTGTTTTAAAGAAGCGTCCCAGGTGACTTTGACGGGCCCTAAAGTTCGAGACCCACTGCTCCAAATTAAAGCAGCAAAGGGGATGTGGTTTGACCCAGACATCGCCAGCCAGCTCAGCTGGTCTGATACAGGCAGTCTGGGTGGGCCCAGGAATCTGAAAATATATGATGATGATAAAACGCCCAGGAGATTCGGAGGGGCAGCCAGGTTTGGGATCCACTAGTTAGTGAAGGGCTGTTTCTCAGCAGAATCACCTCATGGCGAGATTTTAAAATCCCAGTGCTCCAAGGCCTCAGCTCAGACCCAGGAAAGGAGAATCTCTGGGCTGGGACCTGGGTGGTTCCCAGGTGATTTCAATATCCTGCCAAGGTTGAGAACCAGTGACTTAGATTTTAAATTTTAGAGCCACGTACTAAAGTGGCCGGCCAGCAGGTCTGTTGGCTTCACTTGGTGGCCTGGACCTGCCCTCCATCTGGCTGTGGAGTTACAAATGCCACCCCTGATTGGAGGGAAGATGGGGGTGGTGGAGAGCTGACACTGCCTCCTGGAAATGCCCTGGGAGCCCCTTTCCCTGGTAACAGGCTGAGAGCAGGGCCGTGGAGCTTGCTGGAAATGCAGATTCACGGGCCCTTCCCGGACCTCAGGCTCAGACTTTTACTGAGCTTCCCAGGTGAGACCTGTGCACAGGAAAGTTTGAAAACCACTGATTCAAAACGTACGTAGGGAAGCGGATGTGGCTCAGGTGATTGGGCTCCTGTCTACCACATGGGAGGTATAGGGTTCGATTCCTGGGGCCTGCTGTTGAAAAGTGAGCTGGCCTGCGCAGCTAGCTGGCCGGAGCAGAGTGCTGGCCCCAGCGGCACTTGCTGGTGCAGCAAGATGACACGGCAAAAGGAGACACAGAAGAGAGACAATGGGAGACGCAGGCAGACCGGGGAGCTGAGGCGGTGCAGGAGATTGGGAGCCTCTCTCCACTCTGGAGTGTCCCGGAATCGGTTTCCAGTGCCGCCTAAAGAGAAGACAAGCAGACACAGAAGAACACACAGAGCAGACAGCGAGCCCAAAGCAATGGGAGTGGGGGGGATAAATAAATAAATCTTAAAAAAAAAAAAAGTATGTAAGTTCACCAGCACTACTAAACCTCTACTGCAGGGCTTCTTATCCTTTTCTGTTCCATGGACCCCTTTGCCAGTCAGGTGAAAACCACGGACCCTTACTAAGTCCACACTACACTGTATATTATTGAATAAATATATCACACCCACACCAACACGTCCCCACAAGAATAATGTTTTTTTTTAATTTAAATTCAAGCTCAGGGACCCCTGATTAAGAACCCCTGCTCTACTGTGACCAAGAAATGACAAACTGACAGTGTCTATGAATGTCAAATGTATCTGTATGTTAGAATTTTTATTTAATAACAGAAAAGAATAAATTAAGATTTTTGGTGTTTTTTCTTTTCTTTTTTTAACATATCAATTTTATTGATACATATTAATAAAGCATAAATTCATCCAAAGTGTACACTCAATGGCATTTGGTATAATTGCATAGTTGTGCATGCATCACTTCAATCATTAGAGCATTTTCATTATTCCAATAATAATAATAAAACAGACAAAAAAAACCCCTCACTCTTTTTAAAACAATATATTATGGACTTCATCTGTAAGGCAATGATTATTTGTATTTTTATGTTTTGAACAGAGCAAAAATAATTGAATGACCAATGGAAATTTTGATATCTAGTGTATTATACTTTTTCCTCCTTGGGAAGAAATTGACTCCTGCAATATTTTTTGGTTTTGCCAATTTCTGCAGTTTCAGCGCATAGGGAATTTTGCAGCAATCTAAATAAACTGTCACTATCAATAAAAAACTCAGGCCATGCTCTAGGCAAAAGCAGACAGCCTGAGAGCTTTGTTTTAGTTATATTTGGCAGTAAGAGAGCTACACATCTAGGTAAATTGCTTTTTTAATGTTTTTAACTGTTAAGCAATTTTCCATTGTGCTTAATGGAACTATAGAAATTACAGGAACATTCAAGAAAAACATTTTTTCTCAATAGGAGCCACATTTGGGGACTATGTAGTATTTTTAAGAACTGGGGGGAACAGACGTAGCTCAGTGGCTGAGCGCCTGCTTCCCGTGTATGAGGCCCTGGGTTCAATTCCCGGTACCTCCTAAAAAAAAACCAAGAAAACTGGATTATTTTCTCTGTTTTATTTGTACAGTGAAAATCATGTTTATTTGTTTTGTTTTGTTCTATATATACTGTGTATAATGGTTTATGCAAACTCTGTAATTTCTTATGCTATGAAATTATTACACAAAACTGGTAAAAAAAAAAAAAAAAGGTATATAAGTTTACAATACGGAATCCAGAGTGGGCAGGAACAAGATCGTTGCTGGGGTTCTGTGTTAAGACGAGGAGAGGCCGTACCTCAGTTTCCCCAAATGTAAAATGGTCCATCTGGTCGCTAAGGGTGTTTCCACAGGTGATGCTGATGCAGCTTGAACTAAGTTTGAAGAAGTTATAGGTTGAAAGCTTTTAAGTTGCCAAGAAATATTTAGTCAATACCTTAAAAAAGAGACAATTTTTTTAAAAAGCTGTAACTGGCTGGTTGTGTGTTTCTAATGATCAGTTACGAACCAAGTGAAAGAGTGGGACAATTTCCTGGGGGGAAATGCATTAGAAAACAGTTAAAGCAGCTGTCCCTGTAAGCAAGAGCACCCTACAGGCTGAGGATTCCCCCAAGGTCTATAAGGGCTTTTCAAATGAACTTTTTTTAGAATAGTTTTAGATTTACAGAAAAGATAGTACAGAGCGTATATAGACCCCACACCCACTTTTCCCTCTTGTTGACCCCTGACATTATTATGGCCCATTTGTCACAATTAATGAACCAAACTTGGTACATTGCTAGTAATTCAACCCCACAGTGAGGTTTTGCTTTTACATGGGATAAGATTTAGAAAATGCACACCAGTTGGACGTATTCTTAGTGGTGTTCTGGGGGAAAGTAAGTACAACAGAATGTGCGTAAAAGCAGCTTCAGGCTGCTTGCTGTTTGCTCAGCACGGAAGCAGAAAAAAGGGGGTCTGCTAATTTGGTCTCTTCCTATGCTCCCTCCCGTGCCAGGGGTCACTTGGGGACATTTACACAAGCCCTTTTGTAAAGTCATCGTTGAATGCAGTTGATATCTGGCAGGTTAGTGTAGAGGGGACAAAACAAACAAACAAAAAAGAACTATTGAATCTAATACCCCCTTTACTGTTTATAAACCCAAAACCGAGAGCCCCTTGACCCTGGAATGTGACCTCAGTGAATTTGGAAGCAAGCTCAAGCCAAGCTGTCAGTATCTGAGAGAAGTAAGCCGAATCTCTAGACAAAATCACACTCAGCAAACCTCGCAAGGGTGGGGGCAGGGCCCAGGACTCAAGGTCGTAAGTGCCCTGGCCCGCCCGCTGCTCCGTGCTAGCCTCTGCCGGAAAGTCAGCTGAGGAAAACCACACGCTTTGTGTTCATTGCTACAGAAAGTGGAGCGGGGTGGTGGGGTGGTGATCAGGGTCTCCCAATGGGGGTGGGGGGGACACTTTGGCATTCCTGATTTGTGCTAATGCATGTACTTTAGGTGGGCTAATCTGGACGTATCTCCTACTACTAGAAGGAAGAGCTACATTTGTTTAAATAGATTATTTCTCCAAAAGGTACCCAGGGGCCCCCAGCGGTGTGAGCCCCCTGCCCCCACCCCCAGGCCAGCGCCTGATTCTGGCCGAGGTGGGGAAGCCCCCAAGGGCTTATGAATTTATTAGTTTCCACACTCATTCAAGCTAAGTAGCAAATACTTCATTCACTAAGTAGAGGGAAAAAAACAAAATGCCGCTATGCACATCAACCTTGGATTCAGATCTTTCTTAACTTTTCAGGAATTGAACAACTTCTGGCTTGAAAGACAAAAACAAGATAGCAGTGGAAAAGGCAGAAGGGAAGGGAACAGTGAAGACCTTTCCACCTGCGAGGCCAGCAACTGGGCCCCTCGGTGCACTGAGCGGGGAGAAAAATCTTCCGAAATTCCCAACAATTCCTCTCTGTGAGCCCAGAAGCCAGTGGCGGGGTGGTGGGTGGGGGAAAGCTCGCCGTTTCTGCCTGAGGAGACGTTCTCTTGGGCATCGCATTTGATTTCTCGAGGCAGTGAGGGCAGCGCGGGCAGCACAGGCCCGGGTCACTTTGTGGTTTTTTTCGCTCCAAACCCCAGAGTTTTCACCTACTTGGCTCTGAACTGCAAGTTCACTATCAATTCCTTGTTGGCTTGGGGGGTGGGGGGAGGCAGAGAAAATACCCCGAGTCAGCTGCAGCTTCAGCTCCTGGTTTTGTGACTCGGGGCACCCCAGCTCAGTCCAGGCCCAGAGCAGGCAGCTCGGGCGCCGCGACCACTGCCGCCGCCCAAGGTCGCCGCAGCCCAAGGTCTCCGCGCGCCCCGAGGTCGGAAACTCCACGGCAACGTTGAGCCCCTCGAGTCAATCCGCCGCCCCCTTGTCACCTGCGTCCTGCAGAGTGAGGGGGTGGCCGGGCGGGACAGGGCAGCGGCCCCGTTGCCCGCCCCTCCTCCAGGGCCAGGCCCCCTCGGCTCTGCCCACCCTCTCCCCGCTGTCCCCAGATCCAGCCTGACCCCTTGCGCTTAGGGCCAGACAGGTCGTGGGACCAGACCAGACAAGAAATCAGCAAACGCCCATGGGCCCTATTCTCCCCTCCCTTCCTCCCCCGTCAGACTGGGCAGGCGTGGGGTGGCAGGTGTGGGGGGTGACCGGGAGACGACTTACACCCACCTCCCACCCCAGGCTTAAACCACAAACGCCTCTCTGGGAGCTGGGGCAGCACAGACTCCCTCCCCAAGGAAGCAAAACCGTGTAAATCAAACCCAGTTTTCCCAGTGACTTCTGTGATGAGACGGGATGGAGATGGGTTTCCACCCAGGGACAACCCCACGCGGTGCCTCACAGCAGGTGGAATCTTCTAGCGTCCTGGTTCAAAGCTGGAGTCACGCAAGGCCTGTGCCACCTAAAATGCTCGAAATCTGCGCGAACCTCTCAGCAACGTCCCCCTTCTGCCTCCCCCACCCCAAGCCCCTCTCTCCCCCAGGGTTGTAGATTTTCTGGGTGGATCTCTTAGGCTTGTGACAGTTGTAATTAATGATTTTTGTGATTGCCCCTTTAATCACACCCCTCCCCCACTGCAAATCCTGGAGGGCAGGAATGAGTCCTTCCAGGAGCTTCCAGGCCACTCCCACTCTCCCTGGCCTCAGGGAGCCCCAAGCGTGGGCCTCTCCCCTGCCTCTCCTTGGAGCCAAGGCCTGGCAGTCCACTGGACAGGCCGCGCGTCCATTCCACGGTATGTAATGAGCCTCCACTGGGCACCAAGGACCCCCGCTCTCGTGGAAATGACCTTCCAGAGGGGGAGGCAGAGGAGCAAGGAATCACCTGGAACAACCACAGCTTGTTTGGAGGTAACAGGATGCTGAGGACGAGAATAAGAGGGGACCCCATTCCCCCAAGGCCTCTCACAGGAGGTGGAGGGCCCCGCGACTCAGGGCTGAGGGTTCCAGGTGGCGGCATGGCGGGCACAGGGTGGCCATCGGGAGTCTCCAAGGCACCTCCAGCGCAAATGCTCAAAACTGGGTTTCCAACCTATGCCGCCCTGCCTGCTCTGCCTCTGGCCCCCCCAGACCAGGGAGGGACACCCCCATCCACCTCGCCCCACCTCCAGCCACCAACCCGGCGGGTGTCCCTGGAGCCCAAGCACGTCCCCCGCCTGCCCGGCCACCACCTCAGGTCCAAGCTGCCTCCTCCTTCCTGACCCTGCGGCAGCCCGAGCTGGCTCCAGCTGGCTTTCCTGTGCTCTCCCAACGCCATGTCCAGCTGAGTGAGCTTTAAAAAACCTAACTCGCCTAAAGCCCTCATTGGCTCCCCCTTTGTTCTTAGGATGAAATCTAAAGTCCTCCATGGGCTCACCTTAAGCCACCTACACTGTCCCTGCCAGTCCAACCCCCTACCCCCCACCCCCGGTTCTTGCCACTTTCAGTTCCTTGAAAGCTAACCCCAGGACCTTTGCATAAGTGCTTCCTTCCACCTCCACAGATTTCCCCACATCATCCTTAAACTTTCAGCTCCATCCCCCTGACTATTCACATATGGTACCTTGTACTATTACTTCACAGCACTTTTAAGTATGTAATCATGTAATTATTTGTGTTCTTAGCCAAGACTGCAACATATAAAAAGCTTTAGACTCCTGTAAACCTTTGTAGAACAATTCAACCCTCAAGAATTAGCCTAAGTACAGAAGACATGGGTTCTCCAATTTGTGCACTTCCAACCCCATTAGAAAACTGGGAAAACACAGCCAGCCGCCTTCTAGCTGCTCAGCCCAGAAGGTAAAGTGAACTTGGGCATGCACCCACTGGGAGGCAGCCCG
>JAQZBX010099566.1:0-11459 GCA_029593785.1 Cabassous unicinctus
CATCACATAATCCTTGTGGTCATCATTACTAATATAATGGCAGACGCAGCAACTTCTTAGTCTTCCAAAGTATTTGCTTCAAAGTCATTCCAAGGAACCACGGGTGATAATGAATCATGATGCCATTGCATGGCATGGATTACTGGCATCCTGTTTTCTATTGGCACTTAGCTCAAGGCCAAAGATACAACCACATTAATCCTAGACCTCCTCCTTTGAAGCTTTGTTAGTTAGACCATTTATGTTACCAAATACTGTGTTAGTCAATGTCCTATCAGGAAAACAGAAGCCACACTAGATAGTTCAACAGAGCTGATTTAAATTTACTACACAGGTGTCAGAATGGTTAAAAGGCAGAAAAAGGAAAGAGTAACACGAAAGCAATCAAGAGACAGTAAATGAAGGAAGCAGATAACACAAAGAGAAAAGATTGAAATTCAAGAACATAAGAACTTGGAAGAAGGGTCCAACTGAGATATCGGACTGGTTGTGGCTAGTACCTCTCAGAAGGTATGAATGGCTGGTTCTGATTCCATAATTGCTGCTCATGAGCCCAACTAGCACTGCAGTGGCCAGCTGTCATTGCTGGGAAATGCTGACAGGAACAAAAAGAAAAACAGAAACACAAGAAGGAAGTCCTTTCTCTCTCCTTTCTAGTTCTAATTTCCCTCTACTACCTCCTATTGACAGAATCTATCAGGAAATCAGCTATCAAAAGAATCTGGGGAATGTAGTTTTCAAAGTCTCAACCCCCATATTGCAGAGCAGAATATAGAAAGAACTAATAGGTAATACATAAGTGGCAATACGGACCTCTTTTATTCTGTCATATCAATGGTCTGGGTTGTCCATGAAGTTAATAGAAGACATCAGGGAGAGGCTATGTGTGAAATGTTAGGGACTTAAGCTCAGGGATAATCTCACTTATCTTTCCCTTGCTAATTCTGAAACCTTAAGCAAATTATTTAGAGCTTCAATGTCTTCATTTTTAAAATGGGGAAAAATATTCATTATCTTGCATGCTTGATGATATGATTAAATGATGTTGTCCCCAAATTTTCAGCTTTTTAAAAATTTGATTTCACTTTATATAACAATATGTAGTATCTTTACATTTTTAATTCCTTTACTAGCATTTTTAATCATTTTTCACACATGTTTGGCAATGAGAAATCATTTGTGAAAAAAATTTGCTGTTTTTTTGTACTATGCAAATGCATTATTATTATTACAACTGTTTTTTTGAGAAACTAATCCAGAAAAGCTGGTGAATTTTAAACTCCCATACATAGCATTCCCCCTTAAAAGTAGTTTAAATATACTTTTGAGATACCTTCAAGGCATTTGTTTAAGCAAACATATGATCAAGATCTTTAATAAGTTTCATTCATGAAGGCTCTGTTAGGTAACTGAGATGGAGAAAGTGCACAACCATCACTCAACTCACAGTTGACTCTACTTCATTATTATATTTCCCAAAGTTGTACATCAATGGCATTTTCTTCCCTCTCTCTAGAACACTGTCAAAGAACCACTGATATAACGTAACTGGAATTTGGGTGGCTAAAATTCTGTGGAGATTATCAGCCCCAATGAGTCAAAAAATCACTTATTGGTCATCTCATGTGTTCTCTGCGTCTTGCTGTCATCTGGCTAGATAGGGCATTAAGGGTTTATGTAGTCTGGTAATCCAGGAGTTGGACAAGCTAATTTATCCACAAGCAGAAGTAGCTAGTTCTCAGCTGAAACAAATGAGTTTCTTATTGCTTTGAATTCTATCTCATTCCATAGTTCAGGCTCCAGCATAGGCATGTATTCAGGCTTTAGTGGGTGAGATCTCTTTGGTGCTTGAGCATGATGCACAAGTTACTTAGCTTGTAGGAATGCCCAACACCAAAACACTAGATAAAAGTAACTATGTAATTACTATTCTCTCTCCTTGTGTTGTAATTAATGGTGGTGATATCAACGATTTGGGAAGCACTAAATATGGAATAATAAGCCTGTGCATACTTCCAAATTTAGGAAGGGACAGGGCTAGCTTTCCATGGGTTTGGAGAAAAAAAAATGAGTCATAAAGTCTTAATTCACTTTCTGAATTTCTATAACACTTAATGAAAAGATGCTAAAGTAAATATAGAAGCATTTTGCATTACTTATATATTTTTTCACACACATAACATGTATTCATTCAGATAAATAAGAAATGGAAGATAAACAAAAAGAAGAAAATAATGTATTGAATAATTAGGAATTTTATAGTCAAATTCTACAGAATATTTTTAATCCTGTATATGTACCTTATTTCATTAGAGTGATATATGTTTCTTCTAGAAAATTAAAAATGTATATTTAAAATTTACCTTATATAGAATCCCACCATGCTGAGAAAAACACAGTTACCATTTTGGTGAACTTCTTTTCACATCTATATGTGTATTCTGCAATCACGCTACACTTTATTAATTTATTTTATTATTTGGAATATATTTCAGTTTTATTCCCTGTCATTATCTTCAGCAAGCAATGCCCCAAGTATGTTTTTCTCTGGGCAATGGTAGAAGATAAGACTGAAAGTCCATCTTTGCAGAAGCACTTCAGGTCTCTGTGGGGTTGGTCAGCTCTTAACCGTTGGTCGACACAAGTCACATGGCAAAGCCAAAAATCAAGGGGTGAGGACATGATTCCCCTACCAAGAGGAATGCCCCATGACCAACCCTACCATAAAAGCAGAGAGGAGTACTTCTTCCATGGCTGTGGGGCGGAGGAAGGAAGTAAATATTTTTGACCAATAATCCAAATCACCACACTGGTCATTTGTACAGATGCTTTTGTGAGGTGTCAGTTCAGTTGTTTTGTCATTTTTCCTACTGTTTTTACCCTATACCCGTACTTTAAATGATTGCTAATATTTTTCTCTAAAAAGATCCAATTTTCTCTACTATTGTAGAAGAAGAAGGAGGAGGAGGAGAAGGGAACGAAGTGAGAAAGGATGAGAAGAAGGGAGGAAGGAAGAGTGAGGAAGGAAGGAAATAGAAAAAAACATTAAAATTACTGATAATTTTGTTCTGGTGAGTAAGCCTATTCAATTAACTTACAGCATTATTTTGATAATGATGCCAGACAATTTTTGTAAAGAGTTATACAAATGATATTATTATTATTTAATTAAAATATTTCTTTGAATTCTAGTCATCAGTAGATTTTACTTTTACCTGGACATAAAAAGTGCTATATGGTGGGTAGTCCATTGTCCTGAGTACTTTGGGGCTTCTGACCTTGCCAGGAACTAGGACAGAGGGCTTTCTACATAGTCCTGAGTTTACATAGCTAACTCAACACATTTCAAAAACGTTCTGAATCAACTTTCTTGTGGGTAAAACTGTATGGATTCTAGAGTTGTGTTCTGTCCCATCACACAAAATTCTAGTCATGTATATTTACCTCTCAGTACCCATATTTTGGATGAGTACTAATATCTTTCTCGCCAAAAAAATCTAATTTTATTCGTCATTGTGGAAGAAGGAGGAAGAGCATGCTAAACATGATCTTTTTCCAGATTCATATTACCTGTTTACATAAAGACGTATCCAAGTTTAAAAGGAGATGAATTAAAAAGTTGTTTCCACATACAAAAACATTTTATTGAATATCCTGGAGACATATCAACTGCCAAGGAGTTTGTCAGTCTTATTCTTTTGTTTCTGTAATGTTTCTGCTATATGGATACACCATTACCAATGAGACTCTATTATTCATTAACTTGATGAAATGTTGTCACTTTTATGCCACCCAGACAGAAAGTCAGCAAGCCATCATCATTTAGAAATGGAGTTCTAATGACTCCATGGTCTAGTCTCCTTATCAAGAAAGTAGCTTGCAGAGATGTTCTTCAGATAAACATCCTTGATTGTCTCACTTTCCTCTGGACTTTTGACACATTCACTACTCTCCCAATGTTGTTAAAGGGAAAATGCATCTATATTTGAAAGATGTGGAAAGCAATCAAAAGAGCAACTGCATGGGAAAGGGGGCTTCTGTATATTCTGTTCTCCCACTCCTTTTCCTGGTTCCATTCTTCCATAAGATGGAATGATTAAAATAAGAAAATAAAGCAGGTTAAAACACAGGAAAGTTGTCCCTGAAACCCTTACAATGCTGCTTGTCTTTAACAAATGCAAATTGTTCTGATCTGTATAAACATTATTCTCTGTGTCTGGAGATATAAGTATTTCTCCTTTAGCCTTGCCTCCACCATTCTGTTTAAGGCAGCTCCTCAGCAGCCATTCATCTTGGAGTTTAACCCTTTATGCTTTGTATAGACGTTCGATTTCGTTCATGGAAAGTCTCACAATAGGGTTTTGCACCTTTGCTTACATGAGTCCTGACTCTTTTTTTATCTTAGTGTCTCCTGTGTAACATAAATAGTGGGGCCTTCTTGATTCTCTTCTAATAGAATAACCCAGATATGTTTGACAAATGCATGATAAGATTTTTTTAAAAAATTAAACAACCAAAAATCCTCAACAAAAGTAACACTCTATTTAATTCTGAGAAATTGAAGGAATTTCTTGACTACAGCAGACTCGTTATTGCGTGGATGCTTTGCGTACTTGATGTTCTTGCTACTTGGACTTAACACTTACTACCTAAATTGCACATCAACTCCCTGCACCCCCATCCCTCCTACCTTCACAGCACTTATTCCTTTCCAGTTCATGCATAATTTACTTAATTATTGGGTTTATTGTCCATCTACTTCCATTGGATTACATATTTACACTAGGCCTGGGGACTTTGTATGCTTTGTTTCTGGCTGTATACCTAAGCACCTAAAAGAGTGTTGGGCTCAACACAGCATTTTCTCCAAATGCTGACTGAGGAGTGGGGAAGGGGGAAGGAGGGTAGTGGGTACTTTTCCCCCAACCTACATACCTCTTTAGCTCTATCCATACCATCTTATCCTGGCTCCCTCATACCTATCTCAGGGAGCACAGAAGTATTAGACATTCCCAATTTATCCCAGTCTGTGGAGGGGCATCGGTAGTTTTCTAGGATGCTTCAACTACTGGTTCCTGTCCCTAAGAAATAAAAAACGGCTTGCATAAATGTCTGTTGAATGCCTGTTATACAAACTCCATGGAACCCCGAGGAAGAAGTTTAGAGACACATGCAAGAGTTTCTCATTGCAAGGAGTGTAAAAACTGGTAGCTGCACTGGGAATGGACTAAGGCATAGACATGGTCCTAATTTTTCTCCAACCCTCATCAAATATGATTTGTGGAAATAGGATATACTAATGAGAGAGCTACTGAACACATTTGATTCCTGAAGTTCTAATTCATAATTCATAAAAATGCTGATTTATTTTCATGGCATTGATTCAAAGAATTGTTGAAAGTTAAACTTGTAAATTTTATTTTTTTGTGTTGCTGTTTATATTTAAAATTCTGTTTCTTGGGTATAGGGATTTCCTAGGATATTTCCCTACTGCCCTGTCTCTTCAAACTACATTTTAACACATTAGACTTTTCCTATATGTTGGCTTTTAGACTTTATGCAACCAAATTAGAGAAACCAGTTGAAACAACTTACTTTTTGGTGTTTCATAGTTCAAATGACAGTATTGCACCTAAATATACCATATTTTGAGGAGAAAATAATCTGCCTCCCAATTTAAGAAATCACCATAGCCAAAAAAGGTGTAACATCATTGTTTTTTGCATTATATATTTTTATAAATTTGTTATGATATTTTTCTAAGTATTGGCCTAGATTCCTTTTTCTCTATCAAGAATTGTGGTTATTTTTTATATTAAAGCCAGTATATTTATGTCGTTGCACTTCCTTTTGAATTGTGTATGTCCCATTTACAGTTATAGCTTATGGAATTGTAAATGAGTTCAGCAAAAATAAAGAATTCTATTTGCAGTGCTTTCAGGTATTCTTAATTTAAAGCATGCATGTGTTTCTGAACGATTTTTTCCTATCTCAGCTAGTTTCCTGTCTTTACCAAATAGAGTTTGTTATGGGGCCAGTCATCCAAATTGCATGACCTTTTCTTTTGGAAAGCTGTCTGAGAAAATATGTACACACATATTTTGGGCAAGTTATTAAATCTGACAGTAAAAAAAGTATTGTTTCTAAACTAATACTTTAGCTCACTACCATCCAAGACACACCTATTTGGAAGACTTTCTATTTTCTATGCTTCAAATTACTCTGAAATTATAGTCTACACAACTGATTACCAGATGAAAACAGTGAAACATAGATAAAATATCTGTCATACTCCCTCAAACCTGATGAACCAAGAGTTTTTTTCTCTGCTCTTAAATCTGTCATTTCTCTCAGATTAAACAACTAAATTGAGCCACCTGTGAAGAGAACAATGTGATTTATTTCCAGTAAAATTAATTCCTGTTCTGATAACCTTAGCCTAAAAGCTGAAGCTTCTTAAGGCACTTTCTTCTGCTAAATAATATCGGAACAACTCTATTTTCAGACTTGCTTCTCACCTCTGAGAGTTGGGGATCATCGGTAAATTTTAAGGGGCTGCTTAGATGATATGTGTATTCAGTTGCTGTTAGATTTCAATTAAACAGACAGTGCTCTTTTCTAATAGAAATTTCCTATTACTCTTAGGATAGCTGCCTAATACATGATTTCCATGCTCTATCCATGATGTACTCTAGAGAAAAATATTGATGGATTAATACTCTCAAAAACTTGAGAAAGTTAACAATGCAAGTGCTCCAAACCATGAATAAAAGGGTTAAAATTTCTTTTAAAAACGTCTTATTTGTAGACTATGGCCAAAAGACACATCAAAATTCAGAGCAAGTTTATATTAAGGGAATTTTATAAAATAATAAAATAATTTGTAAAAAAAATGATTTAAAAGACAATGTATTAAATTGATTAAAATTGAGTTATCAAGACCTTTTTGATAAATATTTTTATTTTAACTTATTAATTATTTAAATTTTATAAGATTTCTTCTGTGTTTGGATAAATTTCACTTGATTTTCATTTAGGTTTGTTCTTTCAGATGATTTAAAATATGCTATACTGCTGATTTTGAGGAATATAAGATGGCTTAATGGCATTTTATTTAAGTCAAAACATTGACAGCTTAGTTTTGTATAACCAGGAATAATATGTGTACATCTACACATGCATATATAATTAAAATTATTTATCCTTACAGTATCCAGAAAGAGAATGCCTTAGTTTCCCAGGGTTGCTGTAACAAATAGACTAGATGGCTTAAACAGCAGAAATGTACTGTCTCACAGTTCTGGAGGCTGGAAGTCCAAAATCAAGGCATTGGCAGGGCCATGCTCCCTCTTGAGGCAAAGAATCCATTCCATGATTCTTCCCTGGCCTCTGGTGAGTGGCTGGCTGTCCCTGGTGTTCCTTGTCTTATGGGATCATTCAATATCTCTGCTTGTCACACGGCCATCTTTCTGTCTGTCTCTGTCTTTATCACTGTGTCCAAATTTCCTCTGCTAATAAGGATATCAGTCATATTGTATAAAGGCCCACCCTAACCCAGTTGTTCTCATCTTAACTAATAGCATCTTCAAAGATCCTATTTAGAAAAAGGTCACATTCATGGACTGGGTGTTAGGACCTGAACATTTTTTTTGAGGCATACAATTCAATCACTAAAAGAAAAAAAATGTTTGTGCTAAGAATTTACTTCACTAAAGCAAGTTTAATGGCAATTTAATACTGTATTCTGGCTAGAATGAACTTTGGCCTCCTGATTTCAATCTTGTTCTTACTATTATTCTATGTTAAATCCAACTTATATTCTTTATCCTCAGATTTCAGGATGCATAAAAGTACCTAATAGATACTTTTCATGTCTCTCATATAATCCTCAAAACAACACTGATAGGTGGGCATCAATGGTCTTCATTTTGTATTGTTTTAAGGAAATAACACAGGCCTTCTTTTTAAAGTTTGAGGTACATAGATGTTCAGTTCAAAATTGGAAACACTGTAAAAATCCATCAATAGGAAAATGTTTAAATTATGTTACATAGGAGCTTAGCACAGATATTAAAAATAATGTTAATAGAGTGTTATCATCAACCTAAGGCACTGCTGTCTTCCAGAATTTTCTCTTGAGGAATCAGCATTCAAGCTGAGGCCTACAAGATGCATTGGAGCAACATATTAAAAAGCTGAAATCAAGGTGAAAGAAGGAGTCTTTCTTCTTTAAATATAGAAATAAGAGTAATATGGCTGAAGCACAGAAAGATAGATGAGACAGAAGCTAAAGAGACAGGCCAGAGCCAAGTTAGGCAGAGTGTTAGGCTCTGTTAAAGATTCAAATTTTGTTCTAAAAGCAGTGGGATACCGTCAAGAGATCTTAAACCTAATGGCCTCTTGCTGCAGGGTGGATAGTGAAGGAGAGGGTTATCACAATTAGGTTGTTATACTATTCCAGATAGCATATGTGATGGTTGCTGAAAATACACAAATTGATGGAATATTTAGCAAGTCAAATCACTGGGACTTGTGATTGGGTATTAGGGATGGGTGAGTGAAGACATCACTGGTGACTCTCAGATTTCTAATTTAAGGTGAAGAATTTCTCCCTGCTCTCCCAATGCCTTCCATCATACTTAGACTGTGATCTAAAGCCCTCACATGGCCTTCTGATCCCTCCATTTCCTGACTCCTGACACTCTCTACAACTTGATTTTTTTACCTTTCTCACTGTATCTCCTGATACATCATCCACTTGGACTCCTTGCTCTTCCTGGAGCATACCAGATATGTTCCCATCTCTGGGTTTCTGTCCCATTCTTAACTGGTTTCCAGCAATATCTTTCTCCCATCAGTTCCTAAAGCACACATTTGATCATGTCATTTTCCTGCTTAAAAACCATGATGGTGGCAGATTGTCAACGAGTCCAAGTCCCTTAATAGTCTCTCGCAAAGCTGTGCACTAATGAAACTTAACAGTGGATGGGTTTAAATGAATGACTTAAGGGTTTAGGGCACACAGAAGGAAATGCCTGGTACGAGCTAAACATTTCCTTCAATTCTCAAGTTTAGTGTTAAATATTGTTAAATAGTCAAGTAGATTTGACCTTTCATTATTTAATGTGCCCACGTTTATTGAAATTGAATTAGTGCTCTGAGGATCACCAGCACTCTCTACTTGCCTGAACTTGAGAAGTATGATCTTGAGTAGGCCTCCAAAGCCCTCCAACTCTGGGGTTTAATCTACTTTTTCACCTTTTTGGCTGTCAGCGCCCTCACAGGCCCTGGGGAAGATCAGATTAGGTGCTTTTCGCTGCATCTTCTCTGGCCTCTTGCTTTTAGCACATGGTTTCCTCTGACTCGAAGGTGTACATTCTTTTACTGCATTTGTCTACATTAGCCCTGAAGACTAATTAAAACTCCTCTCCACCTCCAAGTTGGGACTGTCCAACTTCTTTAGAAAGACCGATTCCCCTCACCTCTGCATTCCCATAGCACTTTTTCCATCCTACCAATGTCACGATCGAGTCATTTTCCCCTTGAGACTGAGAGCTCTACGAGGACTGCTTTCATCATCTTTGCAAGCTCAGCAACCAGCCCAGGGTCTGGTGCATGGCTGATGGCCCCGGAAATGTCTAATGTTGGCTTTATTAGTCGATGGGGAAGGCTTTGCAGATGGAAGGGGCAGGAGCCAAGGATCCGAGTGAGGAACGAGACAATTTCAGAAAAGTGAACGCCTGCATAATTTACATCTTGGGGAAAAAAACAAGAGAGCTTTGCAAAAGTTTAAGAAATTGCAGATAAGTAGACATTTGAATTCTTCAAGAGCTAGGACTCTCACCAGTGGGACCAAGCCTCACATAAGAAATTTCCAATAGCTCAATCAAAAGCAAGGAAGGAAGAGCAGAGGGGCAATGGCTTATACAAAGAGCTTACAGCTTGCCGAGCAGCATCTTAGAAGAGTCGATAAAACTTTAAAATCATTATGCTGATGAGGTGCCAACTAGAAAACATCGCTAAATAGGCTGATGTTGTCACAGGAATCTAAGAATAACCACACAGCACTGTATATGGGAGAACCTCCGTAGAGTGCAAAAAGGAAAAGCTTCCCAGCCTCAATCCTCATCAGAGTCCTCAGGTATATGAATAGTACAAAATTTTCAGAAACTCAGTGACTCTTTATGGGAAAGGCAATAAACCTTTCTATTTTTTTTTTCTACAGATTTTATTGAACAATAATGATGATGGGTAATTATGGGGAAAATTTAGAATACAAAAAAGGTTTAAAAATATAAGAAACCATCTAGAAATTATCACAATTAAAGTGTGAGCGAATTGTTTTTCTATGTATACATTTTGGCATAGCTGAGATGGTTCTGTAAATAGATTTTGGCATATTACTTTTTTAAAATATAGCAACAGATCCAGGTATCTGTTCTATATGCTTATAGCATCCTGCACTGTTTCTTCATGGAATCTGCTAGAATTGAAATGACTGGGATAATCATGATTTTATTTCTTAACATCCATCTTCCCTGCTGCACGCTAAGCTTCCTGAGGGCAGGAATTATGTCCCTCTCCAATGTTATATTCTCACTGCCTAACACAGAGCCTGGTACACAGCAAGCACTTGTAAATGCTTAATACATATTGCTTGAATGAATGAAATGCAAGATTAGTATGCTGTTGGATTCTGTAGCACTTCTCATTCCTACCTCGCTAGCACATGATGGCAGACTATTTCATATTCTCTTTCATATGTATACATTTCTCACTAAATTTTCAGTTTATCAAGGGAAAAGGTCTCTTGCATTCTTCACCACCCCTTGCACTGTGGTAGTAGGTTAAAAGTTGGAATTTTTTGGCCCCTTGAAAGAGTGAATTCACCTAATTAGACTCATCCCAATTAGACAGAGTTTGGTAACTATTTAAAGTACAGTGAATTCATGAGGGCAGGGCTAATGAATGATCTCTTAGAAATCTGTTTGCATTAGACCCCCCTTGCTCATCAGCCTTGAAACTTCCTCCATAACAGCAAGTACTGTTATTTCACATCCTATCTATTTATTCTCTAGCTACATCCTCTTTCTACATCCTAAATCAGGTTTCTCCTCAGCGTTCTTTTTTCTCCTGCCCTCAGGCATTGGAATACGAGCTCTAAGTAGCTGAGTGGCCACTAATTTCCAACAGTAAATAGTTGGGTGACCACTAAATCCCAATGGGGAATCCCAGTCTGTCTCCTGAGGCCCAAAAGGTTTCTATTGGATATCCTGTGTGCTTTCTTTGGAAAAGCAGTGACAATTATCACCAACATTATCGAGTCCTTACTATTTAGCCCCATTCTAAGAGTTTTACATGATTTAAATGATCTAATCCTCCCAATAATCCCATGAAGCAGGTACTATTATTTCCCCCACTTAAAAATGAAGAGAATGAGAAAAGAATAGTTTTAGTGC
>JAQZBX010099567.1:0-11460 GCA_029593785.1 Cabassous unicinctus
TGAAAGAGGACCCCTATCTCACCCCCTATACAAGAAGCAACTCAAAATGGATCAAAGATCTAAATATAAAAACCAGGACCATAAAACTACTAGATGAAAATGTAGTGAAACATCTTCAAGACCTTGTCGTAGGTGGTGGTTTCTTGGACCTTACACCCAAAGCACGTGCAACAAAAGAAAAAATAGATAAATGGAACCTTCTCAAAACTAAACACTTTTGCACCTCACAGGACTTTGTCAAAACTGTGAAAAGGCAGCCAACTCAATGGGAAAAAATATTTGGAAATCACATATCTGATAAGGGTTTAATATCAAGGATATATTAAAGAGATGTTACAACTCAACAGTAAAAAAACAAATGACCCAATTAAAAAATGGGCAAAAGACTTGAATAGACATTTGTCCAAAGAAGAAATACAAATGGCAGAAAAACACATGAAAAAATGCTCAACATCACTCATGATTAGGGAAATGCAAATCAAAACTACAATGAAATATCATTTCATACCTATCAGAATGGCCACTATTAAAAAGACAGAGAACTACAAGTGTTGGAGAGGATGTGGAGAGATAGGAACACTTCTTCACTATTGGTGGGAATGAAGAATGGTACAGCCACTGTGGAGGACTGTTTGGCAGTTCCTAAAGAAGTTGAATATAGACTTGCCACGTGACCCGGCAATACCACTACTGGGTATATACCCAGAAGAACTGAGAGCAGTGACACAAACAGACATCTGCATACCGATGTTCATAGCAACATTATTCACCATTGCCAAAAGTTGGAAACAACCCAGGTGTCCATCAACAAATGAATGGATAAACAAACTGTGGTCTATTCACACAGTGGAATATTATGCAGCTATAAGAAGAAATGAAGTCGTTAAGCATATAACAACATGGATGAACCTGGAGGACATTATGTTGAGCAAAGCAAGCCAGAAACAAAAGGACAAATACTGTATGATTGCCTTACTATGAACCAAATATATTGTGCAACATATTGTTTGATTAAAAAAAATTTTTATATGTATCCATTACATTTAATTGAGAAATGTATGTATTTATACATCTGTGTTTACTGTTTAGTTTTTAGTTGTTTATATATTCAATTATTAAATGTATAAAATAAAGTTAAAAAAATAACGAAAAATAAAATAAAAAGTGAAAAAAAAGTGAAAGTCTGGAAAAAGATACTCCATGCAAATAGTAACCAAAAAGAGATGGAGCAGTGATAGTAATATTGGACAAAATAGATTTTATTTTATTTATTTATTTATTTTTTAAAAAAGATTTATTTATTTATCCCCTCCCTTGCTGCTTGTGCTTGCTGTGTCCATTCGCTGTGTGTCTTCTCCATGTCTGCTTATCTGCCCCTTGCTGTGAGGTCCCGCTGCATCAGCCCACCGCGCCGCGCAGGCTGGCCTGCCCTCACAAGGAGGCCCCAGGAAGGGAACCCGGGGCCTCACACATGGTAAACGGGGGCTCTATCGACTGAGCCACACCTGCTTCCCTCAAAATAGATTTTAAATGTAAAACTCTTACAAGGGATGGAGAAGATTATATATTAATAAAAGGGACAATTCACCAAGAAGAAATAACTACCAAATATTTATGTACATAACCTGAGTGCCCCGAGATTCATGAGGCACACACTGGCAGAACTGAAAGGAGAAACAGATGTCTCTACAGTAATAGTTGGAGAGTTCAACACAACACTTTCTGTATCAGATAGAAGATCTGGACAGAGATTAAAACAAAAAAGAATGCTTGAATAATATGATAAATGAATAGACCTAATAGGCTTCCATACAGTATTGTACCCCAAAAGAGCAGGATATACTTTCTTTTCAAGTGCTCATGGATTTTTCTCCAGAATAGACCATATGTTGGGTCACAAGACAAGTCTCAATAAATTTTAAAAGCTTAAAATTATACAAAAACACTTTTTCTGATCATAATGGAATGAAACTAGAGGCACATAGGAGCAGATTTGAATTGCTTGAAGACAGAATTAGTGATTTCAAAGACAGAACATCTGAACTGGAAAAGACAGGAGAACAGAAAGAGAAGAGAATGGGAAAAAATGGAACATAGTCTCAGGGAACTGAATGACAATGCAAAATTCACAAACATTTGCATTATTGGTGTCCCAGAAGGAGAAGAGAATGGAAAAGGGGCAGAAAGAATATTTGAGGAGATAAATGAACAAAAAATTCTCAACCCTTATGAAGGATATAAATATCAATATCCAAGAAGGACAACACACCCTAAACAGAATAAATCTGAATAGACCTACCCTGAGACACCTACTATTCAGAATGACAAGTACAAGAGACAGGGGATTCTGAAAGCAGCAAGAGAAAAGCAAAGTATCACATGCTTTTTATTGAAGGGAACTTCAGTAATATAAAGTTATGATCACTTTCTCTGATCATAACAGAATGAAGCTGGAAATCAATAATGGACAGAAAAAGGGAAAATTCATAAATATATGGAGATTAAACAACACACCCTTACATAATCAGTGAGTCAAAGAAGAAATTACAAGAGAATTCAGCAAATACCTTGAGATGAATGAAAATGAGAACACAAATATCAAAACCTATGGGACACTGCAAAGGCAATGATGAGAGGGAAATTTATAGCCCTCAATGCTTACATTAAAAAGAAGAAAGGGCTAATATTGAAGATCTAACTGCACACTGGGAGGAACCAGAAAAAGAACAGCAAACTAATCCCAAACAAGCCAAAGGAAAGCAATAGTAAAGATCAAAGCAGAAATAAATGAAATCGAGAACAAAAACAAAAAACAAAAAAACAATAGAGAGAATCAACAAAACCAAAATTTGGGTCTTTGAGAAGATCAACAAAATCCACCAACCCTTAGCCAGACTGACAAAAGAAAAAAGAGGGAAGACACAAATAAATAAAATAAAAAAATGAGAGGGGAGACATAACCACTGACCCCGCAGAAATAAGAGAGATCATAAGAGGAGACTATGAATAACTGTATGCCAAAATACTAGACAATGTAGACGAGATGGGCAAATTCCTAGAAACACACAAACCACATACGCTGACCCTAGAAGAAATAGAAGACCTCAACAAAACAACCACAAATGAAGAGATTGAAACAGTCATCAAAAACCTCCCAAAGATGAAAAGCCCGGGACCAGATGGCTTCACAGGTGAATTCCACCAGTCATTCAAAGATGATATGACACCAATCTTTCCCAAGCTCTTCCAAAAAATGGAACAGGAAAGAAAGCTACCAAACTCATTCTATGAAGTCAATATCACCCTAATACCCAAACCAGATAAAGATACTACAAAGAAAGAAAATTCAGACCAATATCTCTAATGAATATAGATGCAAAAATGCTCAACAATATACTTACAAACAGAATCCAAAAGCACATTAAAAGAATTATACACCACAATCAAGTGGGTTTCATCCCAGTTATGCAAGTGTGGTTCAGCACAAGAAAATTAATTAGTGTAATAAACCACATTGATAAATTGAAGGAGAAAAATCACATGATCCTCTCAATTGATGCAGATAAGGCATTTGACAAAATACAACATCTTTTCTTGATAAAAAAACACTCCAAAAGATAGGAAAAGAGGGAATATTTCTCAATATGGTAAAGTGCATATATGAAAAACCTACAGCTAGCATAGTACTCAATGGTGAAAGACTGAAAGCTTTCCTCTAAGATCAGGAACAAGACAAGGATGCCCACTGTCGCCACTGTTATTCAATACTGTGCTAGTGGTTCTAGCTAGAGCAATTAGGATAGATAAAGAAATAAAAGGCACCCAAATAGGAAAGGAAGAAGTAAAACTTTCACTATTCGCTGACAGTATGATCTTATATCTAGAATCTCCAGGAAAATCCACAACAAAGCTACTAGAACTAATAGATGTGTTCAGCAAACTGGCAGGATACAAGATTAATAAACAAAATCAATAGTGTTTCTCTACACTACTGATGTGCAATTTGAGGAAGAAATTATTTTTAAAATTCCATTTACAATAGCATTAAAACAATCAAATATTTAGGAATGAACTTAACCAAGGATATAAAGGACCTGTATTCAGAAATCTACAAAACATTGCTAAAAGAAACTGAAGAAGACTTAAATAAATGGAAGGACATTCCAAGTTCATGGACTGGAAGACTAAATATCGTTAAGATGTCAATTTTACCCAAATTGATTTACAGATTCAATGCAATCCCAATAAAAATCCCAAAAGCCTTTTTTGCAGAAGGGAAAAACCAACTATCAAATTTATTTGGAAGGGTAATGTCCCCAAATAGCCAAAAAGATCTTTAAAAAGAATGAAGTTGGAGGACTCTTATTTCCTGACTTTAAAACATATTACTTAGCTACAGTGGTGAAAACATCACGGTACTGGCATAAAGACAGACACATTGACCAGTGGAACTGAATCAAGAACTCAGAAATAGACCCTCACATCTACATTCAAATGATTTTTGACAAGGCTGCCCAGCCCTCCCAGCTGGGCCAGAACAGTCTATTCAACAAATGGTGCTGGGAGAACTGGATATCCATATCCAAAAGAAAGAAAGAAGACACCTATCTCACACCTTATACAAAAATTAACTCAAAATGGATCAAGGATCTAACTATAAAAGTGACAACCATAAAACTCCTAGAAGAAAATGTTGGAAAACATCTTAAAGATCTCATGACAGGTGGTAGTTTTTTAAACCTTACACCCAAAGCATGAGCAACAAAAGAAAAAATAGATAAACGGGACCTCCTCAAAATTAAACACTTTTGCACCTCAAAGAATTTTGTCAAAAGGGTGAAAAGGCAGCCGACTCAATGAGAGAATATATTTAGCAATCACATATCCGTTTAATATCCATGATTTACAATGAGCTCATACAACTCAACAACAAAAAGACAAACTATCCAATTAAAAAATGGGCAAAAGGCTTGAAAAGACCATTGTCCAAGGAAGAAATAAAAGTGGCAAAGAAACATGAAAAAACTGTTCAACATCACTAGGGATTAGGGAAATGCAAATCAAAGCTACAAGATATCATTTCACACCTATTAGGCTGGCAGCTATTAAAAAGCCAGAAAACTGTAAATGTTGGAGAGGATGTGGAGAGATGGGAATGCTTATTCACTGTTGGTGGGAATGCAGAATGGTATGGCCACTGTGGAGGACTGTTTGGCAGTTCCTGAGGAAGTTGAATATAGACTTGCCACGTTGACCCAGCAATACCATCACAGAAGAACTGAGAGAAATGACATGAACAGACATCTGCATACTAATGTTTATAGTGGCGTTATTCACAATTGCCAAAATTTGGAAGCAACCCAGGTGTCCATCAAGTGAAGAATGGATAAATAAACTGTGGTATATACACATGATGGAATGTTATGCAGCTGTAAGAAGAAATGAAGTCTTGAAGCACATGACAACATGGATGAACCTGGAGGACATTGTTGAGTGAAGCAAGCCAGACACAAAAGGACAAATACTGTATGACTGCGATATTATAAACTAAATATTTTGTGTAAACTCGTGGCGATAATAATTAGAATATAGGTCACCAAAAAAATAGAATGAGGGTAGAGAATGGAAAGCTGAGGTTTAATCTGTGCAGAATTGGTAAAAACGTTGTTTGTAAATCTTTGAAAATGAATAGAAATGATGAAAGCACATCATAATGTTTGTAACTAGCAGAGCTGTTTTATGGGTAAGACAGTGGTTGGAAGGGTAAATCAAAAGTCATGTATATTTTCAGAAGAAAAGCTAAAAAATGTAACACAGGACTGTACAACACAGTGAAACCTCATGTAAACTACAAATATAGATGATTTGCATATATATGACTGTTTCACCAAAATTATAATACAAATAAGATATACAAAATTATAATACAAATAGAGAGATGGAAACAGAATAGCAGCTATGTACGGCAGGGGAAGCATGGAGAAACTGAGATGATGAGTTGTTTTTTGTTACTATTATTATTGGAATAATGACCATCCTCTAAAAATTATTGAAGTGATGAATGCGCAACTATGTGATTATACTGAATACCATTGATTGTATATTTTGGATGGATTTATGCTTTATTAATATGTTTCAATAAAATTGATTTGTTAAAAAAATATTATAAAGCTACAGCACCCAAGAATGTGTGATATTGGTGACAGGATAGACACATAGACCAATGAACCAGAGAATAAAATCCAGAAATAGACCCACACAAATATGGATAGATTTTTGACAAGCAAGAAATGGCCCCTTCAGTGAAGAAATGAAAGTCTTTTCAACAACTGATAATGGAACCGGATATCCATATGCAAGAAAATAAACCTCAACCTAAACCTCACACCTCACACAAAACAATTAATAATGGATCATAAACCTAATTTTAAAACATGAAACTATAAATCTCATAGAATAAAACTTAGGAGAAAATCTTTGTGACTTTAGATCAGGCAGGGTTCTAAGATATGACTTTGAAAGCAGGTTCCATAAAAGAAAAATAACTTCAAACTCAAAATCATTTGCTTCCCAAAGGACATTGTTAGGAGAATAAAAAGAGAAACCATTGACTGGGAGAACCTATTCGCAAACTACCTATTTAAAGAGCTTTCAAAACTCAACAAGAAAAACACTCCAATAAAAAAATAAACAAAAGATTTGAACTGATGCTTCACTAAAGAAGATATACAAATGGCAAAGAAGCATATGAAAAATGCTCATCATTAGCCATTAGGAAAATGCAAATTAAAATCACAATGAGATAGCATTTCACACCCATTAAATGGCTACTGTGAAAAAACATACGGAAAATTACAACTGTTGGAGAGGACGTGGAGAAATAGAACCCTCATTCATTGTTGGTGTGAATGCAAAATGATGCAGACACTGTGGAAGACAGTTTGGCAGTTCCTCAGAAAGTATAGAATTAACATACGACCCCTGACAATCCCACTACTAGGTATATACCCAAAAGAATTGAGAGCAAAGACTTGAACAGGTATTTTTCACACTGATGTTCATGACAGCACTATTCACAATTGCCAAGAGATGGAAACAACCCAGGCATCCATCAACCAATGAATGGATAAATAAAATGTGGTATAGACACACAGTGGAATATTATTCAGCTGTAAAAAGGAATGAAGTTCTGATACATATGACAACATAGATGAATCTTGAAGACATGTTGAATAAAACAAGCCAGACACAAAAGGACAAATATTCTATGAGGTCACTGATGTGAAATAATTAGAATAAGAAAATCCATAGAGTTCAGAAACTAAATTATAGGTTATCACAGGCCAGGGTGGGGTAGGGAATGGGGAGTTAATTCTGAAATTGTAGAGTTTCATTTTGGGGTGATGGAAACGTTTTGCTAATGAATGGTGGTGAAGATAGCACAACATTGTGAACAAAAACTACAGCACTGAATTTTTTTTATGAATGTGGTAAAAAGGGGACATATTAGGTTGTATATATGTTACTAGAAGAAAAATTTTAAAAAACCATAGGACTCTATAACACAAACAGGGAACCCTAAGGTAAACCACAGACTATAGTTAATTGTACAATTATAATAATATTCTTTCATCAATTGTAACAAATGTACCACACTAACGTAAGGTGTTAATAATTGAGGAGGGGGTATATGGTTATTCTGAATTTTCTGCATGAAGTTCTGTAAACATACAACTTCTTTAATAAAAAGAACATAGTACATTCTATGCATGTAATTGAAAAAACTAAATATATACTTAAACAGAAAAAAATTCTTTTCATAAGGAAAAAACAAACAGCTACCCACAAAGAAAAGCCCAGGCCCAGATGACTTCGCTGGTGAATTCTACCAAATGTTAAAGAAAAAGTAATACCAAGTCTTCACAAATTATTCCAAAATCAGAAGAGAAGGGAATTCTTCCTAATTCATTCTATATTAGCTTGATTCCAAAACCAGACAAATCATCACAAGAAAATACACCACACACATATAAATGCAAAAATCCTAATCAAACACTAGCAAATCAAATCCAGCAACATGTAAAAAGAAATATACACTTGACCAAATGAGATTTATCCCAGGGATGTGAGGTTGGATTAACATCTAGCTTAGATAAATTATGTAATACATCATATTAGCAGGGTTTCTTTAGGAGATACTGGTGATTGAACCCAGGGCGTCATACATGTGAAGCAAGTGCTCAACCACTGAGCTACACCTGCTCCACTACTAATGGATTTTTTTAAAGCCACATGATAATCTCAACCATGGAAAAAGTATTTGGCAAAATCCAACACGACTTCATGATATAAAAACTCAAAATCTAGGATTAGAAGGTAACTCCTCAACATGAAAAAGGGCATCTTAAGAAACCCACAACTGACATCATACTTAATAGTGAAATTCTGTAAACCTTCACCCTAAGATTGGGAACAAGACAAGGATGTTTACTCACACCACTTCTACTCAATATTGTACTACAGATTCATACCAGGGCAATTAGGAAAGAGAAAGAAATAAAAACCTATCCAAATTGGAAAGGAAGAAGTAAAACTCTGTTTATAGATGACATGATCTTGTATATAGAAAATCCTAAAGAATCCATGTTAATACTGTTAGAAATAATGAAATTCAGCAAAGTTGCAAGAATTAGATCAATAACAAAATCAAATGTATTTCTATATGCAGGTTATGAATAATCTGAATAGGAAATTAAGAAAACAATTGTATTTACAGTAGTATCAAAAAGAGTAAAATATTTAGGAATAAATTTAACAAAAGTGCAAAACTTATACAGTATTTCCATTCCTTTACTTACCTTATGTGAACTGTGTGATTTACAGCTCTGCTGTGACCTGTAACCAAATGCTTACCCCATTTAGCTTCTGTCAATTTTCAAGGGCTTGCACACTCTCTATTAACCATAACCAAAACATAACCAACCACTCTGCCAATCACTGATTTTTGACTGAGAGTTTAATCCATTTAAAGTAACTACGGGGACGTGTATGTGGCTCAAGCGATTGGGCTCCCGTCTGCCATATGGGAGGCCCTGGGTTCGATTCCCCGGGCCTCCTGGTGAAGGCAAGCTACCCGAGATGATGCAACAAAGTGAGACACAGAGGAGAGACAGTGCGAGACACAGCAGACCAGGAAGATGAGGTGGCTTGGGTGACTGAGTGTCTCTCTCCCATACCAGAGGTCTCCTAAAGAGAAAAGCAGGCAAGGAGAGCACACGGAGAATGGACACAAAGAGCAGACAGACAGCAAAACAAGGCGGGATAAATAAATTTTTAAAAAATAATAAAGTAACTACTGATAACACAAGACTTTCTTTTGCTATTTGGTTTTTGTAAGGCTTATACCTTTTTTGTCCCTTAATTCTTCAATTACTGTCTACCGTTGTATTTATCTGATTTTTTGGAGTGCACCATTTTGAGCCCCTTCTCACTTTTTTCTGTGCCTATTTTCCTGATATTTTCTTTGTGGTTACCATAGAGTTTAAATGTAACATACTAAATCTATAACAATCGTGTTTGATTTAATATCAACTTAACTTCATACATAGCATACACAAACACTGTTCCTATATCCCTTCATCTTCCCACTTTTTTGTTGTGTTACAAATTGTCTTTATACATTGTATGCCCCAAACCATGGATTGATCATTACTTTGTATACATTTGCATTTTAGAACGTGTAAGAAGTAAAAAGTGGACTTGTTATCAAAATTACCATACAATAGTACTAGCGTTTATAATTTTCCATGTGGTTACTTCTACCATAGATCTTTACTTCTTTATTCCATTTTGATATACTATTTAGTGTACTTTCCTTTCAATCTGAAGAACTCCCTTTAGCATTGATTGTAGGGAAGGTCTAGTGGTGATGAACTCACTCAGCTTTTGTTTATCTGACAATGTCTTAAATCTGTCCCTCATTTTTGAAAGACAGTCTTGCTAGATATAAAATTCTTGGTTGGGAATTATTGTCTTTCAGTACTTTAAATATTTCGTCCCACTGCCTTTTCTTTTAACAAATCAATTTTATTGATAAATATTAATAAAGCATACAATTCATCCAAAGTGTACAATCAAGGTATTTGCTATAATCATATAGCTGTGCATTCATCACTTCGATCATTATTAGAGCATTTTCACTATTTCCATAATAATTGTAATAATAATAAACAAAAAACAGACAAAATTCTTCACCTCTCAATCTCTCTCTGTGTCCCATGCTGTACATAGCTGCTATTTCTGACTATTCTTGCACAATTATTTATTTATTTATTAAGCAGTTTTATTGAGATATATTCATATACCCTATCATCTATCTAAAGTGAATAATCAATGGCTTTTAGTATAACACAATGTTGTATATTCATCACAAAAAATTTTTAGAATTATTCCATTACTCTAAAAAGAAAAACTTCACATGCCTTACCATGCCTTCCCTAGCACTACCTAACCACTAATCGAATTTTATCTTTATAAATTGATTTATATATACATTTTGTATAAATGGGATCATACAATATGTTACATGATATATTTAATTCATAGTAACATAGTCATACAATATTTGTTCTTTTGTGTCTGGCTTGCTTCATTCAACATAATGTCCTCCAGGTTTATCCGTGTTGTCATATGCTTTACAACTTCATTTCTTCTTACAGCTGCTTAATATTCCATCATGTGAACACACCACAGTTTGTTTATCCATTTATCAGTTGAGGGACACCTGGGTTGTTTCCAACTTTTAGCAGTTGTGAATAACACCACAGTGAACATAGGTGTGCAGATGTCTGTTCGTGTCACTGCTCTCAGTTCTTCTGTGTACATACCCAGTAGTGGTATTGCCAGGTCACGTGGCAAGTCTATATTCAACTTCTTTAGGGACTTCCAAACAGTCCTCCACAGTGGCTGTACCATTCTGCATTCCCACCCAACAGTGAATAAGTGTTCCTATCTCTCCACATCCTCTCCAACACTTGTAGTTCTCTGTCTTTTTAATAGTGGCCATTCTGATAAGGGTGAAATGATATCTTACTGTAGTTTTGATTTGCATTTGCCTAATCATGAGTGATGTTGAACATTTTTTCATGTGTTTTTTTGCCATTTGTATTTCTTCTTTGGACAAATGTCTATTCAAGTCTTTTGCCCATTTTTTAATTGGGTCATTTGTCTTTTTTTTGTTGAGTTGTAGCATCTCGTTATATATCATGGATATTAAACCCTTATCGGACATGTGATTTCCAAATATTTTCTCCCATTGAGTCGGATGCCTTTTCACCCTTTTAACAAAGTCCTGTGAGGTGCAAAAGTGTTTAATGTTGAGGAGGTCCCATTTATCTATGTTTTCTTTTGTTGTGCATGCTTTGGGTGTAAGGTCCAAGAAACCACCACCTACCACAAGGT
>JAQZBX010099568.1:0-11460 GCA_029593785.1 Cabassous unicinctus
CCCAGGCCAGGGGGCAGAGGGCGCTGGCCTGGGCCCGCTCTTGCTGAGGGCTGTGCCCAACCTGCCCACCTCCCTATTGACAGATATTTTGGTATTTCAAAAGAAGGGGAAAACCACTATAAAAGACAGGAGGAAGGGGCAGGTACCAAGTGTTTCATTTTCAGAATTAAACAAAACAAAAAACCATTTGGTTAGGACACATTGCTGTCTTAGCAAGCCTGAACGGGGCTGTGTTGCCAAGCATAGCCGGGAAACACAGATGTTATTACTGGAGGGAGCCCCTTTCACACAGGAAAGCCTCACTGAGTAGATTCTATTTGTGATGTTGTAAGTTAACAAATAGAACAGCTCCGTACAACAGTTATTACAGCCTGGGCAGCGTGAGACAGGATGGAATAGAAAGAGCACTGGTCAGGGAGTCGGCAACCTGGGTTCTCGGCCCAACTCTGCCTCTCCAAGATCATTTCTAGGTCTGATATAATTTGACATTATCTGAATTTGTAAATTAGAGATAAGAAAAGAAAAAAGAAAGAGGAGTCCCCGACAACATTTGTGTCAGTTCTTTGAGTGTAGTTTCTACTGGACAGATGAAGCACTGCCCCCAGGGCCCTGCAGATGTGCCTCGATTGTCTTGTTTATTGCACAGTCCTGCTCCAATGTCAACCAATAAGCCACATAGGTGGAAGAAGAGGGATTTTCCCTCAGAGGTGAGAGTGGAACAGAACACTTGGAACTGTGGTTCAATTGGTTAAACCTCTCTCCTTTGAGTTGGAACAGCGGTTGAAGTTGAAGGTTGGAATAATTGCTGTGGTGACGGGAAGTCACCCAGTCTCCTCCTGTGTCTGCCCTTCAGCTTGGGGGATTAAATAAGCTGTGTGCAGACCTTGCCCTGCCTTCAGAATTCCAGGTGGTCAGGAGAGGGCAGATTCCAATGAGGTCTAGCTGTGAGTGCTCCTAGGCAGCTATTCCAGAAAGTGAATTACTTCGTGATGTTTTCTTTTGGATCTAGCTAGCTCCTGGTAAGGGCAACTTCTTTTTGCTGCATGACAGAAACCAGTGGGTGGCTGGTCCCCTGGTCTGCAGTTTACAAAAGACCTTTGATGAGGCCTGGGGTCTTGCTGCCTTCATGGTCATTGAACGTATTAACTACTCCCAGTCGCTTGGGTGCCGGGCTCTGGCCTAGATTGTGGACGGGAGTGGGGGAGGAGCAGATGGCTTTTCCTAAGGAGTAGAGGACCATTTCACCTGTGGGTTCGGCTGATGAGATGTGCAGGTCACACAGATCTTCTCCCACTGCTGGTGGCATTCCTTAATCTGACAGTGGTCTTTGTTTTCTGTGTATTTATATATTTTCTAGCACTTGTCTGGTTTCTAGAGGGACCATTTTCCTGATGAACTAGTGAGCAGAGAAGTGGATCAGGGCAGAGAAACCTTTACCTCTGAGCTGGAATAACCTGGGACGGGTCACTGTGTAGGCCTTTTTGAGTGCAGCAAATTGGCTTATAACCCAAGGGATGGAGAATTGCTTCCCTGGACTGTGCTAGGTGGGACTCTAGGAAAGGAATCGGGAGACACCGAGCCCCCACTGACTGATTTGAGACTAGCTGGGATATACTAGGATTTAGTCAAAGCTAATCTAAAAATGCTGCATTTCACAAAAGAACTCATTGTATTTCCCTTTTTTCTATTTAGGGCCATTCATTTGTTCATCTTCCAGACACTGCATATCCACTATGTGCAAAGCACCAAGCTGGGCTCTGTGGGCAATAACAGTAAAGAGTTTTCACTCTAATTTAGGGCAAGAACTGGGGATACTGCCTCTAATAAAGAGAGTCAAGTAATGATTATAGAAAGAACTGTGGACCCCAGAGGGAGATGGATGTTTCCAATGAGGGAGTTAGGGATGACTCCATGAAGTAGGTGGGGGTCTGAGCCAAGCCTTGGAGGATGTTTGGCGGCTAGAATCATATTTTTGACATTCAGGTATTCAAATTTGCTTTGATTTAGCTCTTGAGAGAGACAGACAGAAAGAAAGAGAATATAGTCCACATACATTCTGAAGTGTGAGGCATTTTTTAGGACACCTGCCCTCACTGTAGAAAGCCAAACCCACAACTGCCCCCTCTAAACCCAGGCTCACTAGCTATACGTGGCGCAGTGTCAGGCACGATGCCTTCTTGAGGTGACTGCATGGACAGTGACGGGGGGACATTTGGCCACTTGTCACTTAAATACCTTAGTTCTGCATCCTCTAGGTTTGACAGGACCACTTTTAGAACTGTTGCACATCTCTGCTGCTTTCACCGACATTTCCACTTGGTTAGGTCCTATGCTATGTCCCAGATTCAAGGTTTGAGGGCTGAAATCACCCAGAAGGGATTGGGAGTCTCACACTAGAGGACATACTCAACACCTGGCCTTGTCCCCTGGCCAAAGGCACCGACACTGGTGTTCAGGACCTCAGACACTAGGTGGCAGCAGTGCGACTGCGAGGCCACTGGCAGTTCCCCAAAGTGCATAGCTGAGGATGAACCTTGTAGGCTTATTTCTGGCCAAGAGCTCTGACTGAACTTCATCATCACTGCAGTCCTCATCCTTTGAAGGCCCACCCAGCTAGCCTCCTTACATGTGTGGCCCCTATTCAGGCTCACGGGGACTACCACTACTCAGCTGTGTGACCTTAAGTGGATCACATCTCCTGTAGAAGGGGGTCGAGGAGGAGTATAAGACGAAGGGCCACCTGGTGTTTTGATTCTCATTTAAAGAGCTGCTGTGTAGTTTCTCTGCAAAGAATTGAGCTACTAGTTGCAATCAGTAGGCCAATGTAGTTAGGTTTGGGTCAGGAAGAGTGCTTTTATGTGAGAGATTGTTTAGATTTAACTATGTGAATATTTTCCCATCCTGACAGTATGCCTCTGAGATACCTGCTGAGTAGAGCCATGTCTCTGGACTGTCCCTGAGATAGACTCAGAAGTCTTCAGCCTTAGGCCCCAACTATCTCCTGTCTGGAAGGAACTATAAGGGTGATGTGGCTATAAAGGGGAAGGCAGGCAACTAACATTTATTGAATGCCTACTCTGTACCCTACCTATTAGATATTTGAGTGCCCACTGGTTACTAGTCACTATGTTTGGCACTTGAAAATCCTCTGTCTCATTTGACTTCACTGCAAATGGGTGCTAATGCACTTCACTGCTAATGGGATATAGTGAGAATAGGGCAGGCTTTGGTATGATAAGTTTTGGGTTCGGATCCTACTCTGCCACTTATTAGCTGGGTGTTCTTGGGCAAGCTGCTCAGTCTTTCTTTCCGCATCCCACTTACCTCATCTGTAAAATGGATTTTGGAATCTCTTTCTCT
Organism: Cabassous unicinctus; assembly: GCA_029593785.1. Lineage (NCBI taxonomy): Eukaryota > Metazoa > Chordata > Mammalia > Cingulata > Chlamyphoridae > Cabassous > Cabassous unicinctus. The sequence continues at coordinate 3,361 of JAQZBX010099568.1, forward strand.
GTAGGGACATAGAGATTCCAAGGAGGCCTCCCTTAAAGAGTTAGTGTATGGATGAAATGAGGTAATACTTGTAAAGCATCTATTGATGTTGAGGAACTGGCATTCTCAGTAGCTCAGTGAGGTGGGTGTTACTATTGTTTTACAGGAATCTCTGTGGCAAGATGTGAGAATCTGGAAAAGGTACTCGTTATACTTGATAGAAGGTGTTGAAGGATGTCACCATGAGAATTGTTATGTTTGTTGCACAGCACCAAAAGGTCTTTTGGGAAAGAGGAATAGTGCGAGGAAGTTACGGCAATAGGAGGATGGAGAGGCTAAGCAGCATTTGGAATTTACAATCTGAGAGAGCAGGAGTGAGCTTTTCTATTCAGTGTCTCTCATGCTACCAGGCCTGTTTGCACAAACGTGAAATAATTCCAAGTTGCCCTGAATGGCTATCAAAGGTGATCAAACCCTTGGGCCTGGTATAGAGTCCCTAATCACAGCAGAAGTTCAGCCTTGACCTCATTGTCAGCCCAGAAGGATGTTCTACCTGAGAAGTGCCCTTGTCCTGCAGTGAGGAGCTTGGCCTTGACTCTTGGGCTCACAGACTCTCTAATCCTCCAAGCTCCTGCAGGAAGAGTCAGAACAGGGACAGGCATCCATGCCAGCTGCAGTATATGCAGAAACCCCAGTATATGCAAAGCCTGTGGGAGACGAAGGACATCACACAGTTGTCATCCTTGAAGCAAAAGAAAAATGGCTGTTTAATTCAGTCATATGACTACAAGAATGGACAGAACGGTACCGTCCTTGTGGGTCAGAGACGGTATGCATAGAATCCAGAGAAGCCTGGGGGAGTGAAGTGAGCTGGGCCAGTGTCAGGCCAAACTCTAGGTTTTTGGCCATGTGGCCAAGAGGAGGCAGCAGGATAGCTAAACGTCATCAAATATCAGAATGGCCAGCTGGGCTTTATTAGGTAGAAATAAGTACTGTAAACCAAGGAGCTTGGGAGACATAAAAAATATCTGCTTGCCAGACCTAAAAATATCACAGGCCCAAGTAAAGTGATTTGATTCATTGGAATGAATTCAAAGCACAAACACTGCACAAAGAGCACAATTTTGGTCAGTATTATTTTTAGGAGAACATAATACACAAAGCCGTGTTCATTTCCCTCAGAAAACGTTTTCCTGAGCAGTATTAATAGCTTAGGAATTAGAAGCCACTTCTGTTTTTCCTTTTGACCCTTCCATTTTGAAATATCACAAACCACAGGCGAGTCAGCTCTCTCCCAAGGAAAAGACATTCTTAGGAAGGATCACAGGCCTGGGCAGGCAAGGCCACACCGAGTGGAGTAGTGTTTGCTTGGAAACAGGTCTGTCAGCGATGTGGACATACTTGAGAGACAGAATCCTGTGCTGTGTTCTGATAATGGACTCCTGGATGCAGAAGTGGTTAAAAACCAAGCTTGAAGACAAAACAAGCTAATCCTGAAATATATTTAAGTTTTTGGGTGATTTTTTTAAGTAAAGAAAAATGTTGAGTATGATTAAAATCATTATTTATAAAGAAAAGTGTTATTTAGGATAGTTTTGTTTACCTGATTATCTTTTTGGTATGTGTATAGCTTGGAAACTGAGTAATTCTTGTCCTGTGGACTTTTCTGGTCTCCCCTCCCCCTATAGCCACCTCTGTCTCTACCCTCCCCTCACATGGACACGTGGCTAAAAGAGGAGACTGAGCAGGCAGGGGCAGATTGTTGCAGCATTGGGAGAGGAGAGGTGCCCACACCCAAGTCATCTGCGTACACCCATCCATGCATTTGTTTATAAATTCCCTAGACAATTAGTTTCATGGATTATTGTTAAATGACCTACTTCTCAGCATGCCCAAGAAATATAGAACACTCTTAATCCAAAGTTTTTCAAAACGTTTTACTATCAACGTTGTATAACTCATAATGAAAGTCAAAGAGTGTGGTGGCAGATTATCCCTGAGACTCAGAACACATTAGGCCACAATCTCCCCCCCTCCCCCGCAGACCCACCTTTACCTGCCACCACTGAGATCATATTCCCTTTTCTAAGTGGGTAAGGAGATCCAACATCTAGTCGCCTAATATTCTGGGTCCCCCCAACATACAATGAATCTTGGAAGCAGCTAGGACTTGTCAGCTCTGCTTCTGTACGTCTGTCTTTATGTACAATACCAAAAACTCTTTGCAAAATCGCTAAAGGCAGGGGACTTGATTTGAGAAATACCATTTTGGCTTTCTTCTACTGCTTTTCCTGCCTAAGAGTTACTCCTTGACCCCACTGAGCCTCCTAAAGCCTCTGCCTTGTCAGTTTTCCACCACCTGTCTACCATATTCCTGGTTTTTATTACAGTGGAAGAAATAATGTCATATTGTGTGCTTACAGTAGTCTTTTCATTTACTCCGTAAAGCCCTTCACACAGCCTGTGACACAGGTGTACAAATTTGATTACTCCACTTTAGAGAGGAATAGAAGCCCAGAGAAGTCAGTTGGCTTGACCAGGTCGCGTAGCAAGAACCAGAAGCTAAGGTCCTTGCACTTTCTGGAAACCATGCAGTTTGGCTCAAGCACTGATTCCTTTTCCCCTTTGACCATTTCCTACTTTTCCTAATACGGATACCTATGAGCCCTTGTAAGAGCTAAAAACTGAAGTCCACCTGAATTTACTAAGCCAAACTTAAGTTATTTCTCCTCTAACAATAAAGCTAACCTGCCTCTCTCGGCAGGTGTCCCTGGGCTTGCAGCCATTTTGTGGGGAGGAGAGACCCTTGGTCTCCATAAAGGAGATACTTTGCTGCATCTGTGACTCTACTCATACTCCAGCTGGTAAAGGATTATGTCTCAGTCTTAATATCTTAGTCCCTCCCCTCCAGGGTTCCTGAAACCAAGAGGAACTTTTCAGCTATCTGCCAATTAAACATTGAGATGTATTGCTTTTAACAAAAGCAGGCACCTGGTACAGCAAAACACCAAAAGCATTGACAGAGAGAGGCTAAGTATTGAGATGACCATGGCAGATCATGAGATTTTCATTAGCACTGGCTTATTCTAGTGACTGCTGCATAGCTCTGGAGTGTGAGCTGGAGCTCAAGGCTGGTGTTGACGATGACAGGTAAGGTATGGATCTACAGCTCTGACCTTGACAACTCCAACATTTTCTTTCTTGTGTCAGTGTTATCATTTCAGCAGCACTGGATGGCTGGATAAGTTCAAATTAGTTGAAGTATGAAATTCAAATCCTCCAATGGTTGGTTGGCAGGAAGGTATAATGAAGATAGCTATCAGCTAGACTACAGACCACAGGGAAGTTGCTTGGGTTAGCTGCTTTCCTTTACAAGTGACACCGTTCCTAAGAGCTCACTGGCCAGAGACTCAAAGGCCCTGATTACAATGGCCCACATTTAAAAATGTAGAACTGATGTGCTATCCCAGAAACTTAAAATAGCAAATGCCAAGTGTGTGTCTATGTGTGAGTGAGTGAGAGGGAGATTAGAGAGCTTTTGAAACGGTTCTCTTGGACCACTAAAAACGACATCACCAACCACTCTCTGCTGTGCTTGCTTTTCTGCCTCCAAGATATCTGAGGCAGCAAACTAGCTCTCTCCAACCTGGGAGCCTGGCAGGTCTGGCTTCTGAAGGAGGCTTTCTTTGGACATCAGGAAAGTAGCAAAGGGAAACAATGGATATGTATATCCATTGTATATTGTATACTGTATATTGTATATGTGAGCATACGCTCACTTGGAAGACAAGAGAAGGAGCAAAACTGGAAAGTATATGAGGAACAATTTAGTATTTTGACGGTTTGAAGCTGGATGGACCCCAGAAAATCATGTTCTTAAAACTAATTTATTCCTGTGGGCGTAAACCTATTGTAGATGGGACCTTTGGATTAGGTTACTTCAGTCAAGGGCCTTTTGATTAGATTACGTCAGTTGGGGCCTGGTACAGGGTGGGTCTTAATCTTCTTACTGGAGTCCTTTATAAATGGGATGAATATGGAGAGAGAGAGACAGAAAGCCACAGAAGCAGAGAGAAACCCATGGAAGCCAGAAGCTGAAAGCAATGACACCCAGAAGAGAAGGGAGAGACCAGCAGATGCTTCCATGTGCCTTGCTATGTGACAGAGGAGTCCAGGATCACTGGCAGCTGATCTTTGAGGGACAGAGCATCACCTGATGATACCTTGATTTGAACATATTCTCGGCATTAGAACTGTAAGCTTGTAAGTTAATAAATCCCCATTGTAAATGCCAACCTATTTCTGGTATGTTTTATTTCGGCAGCCTAGCAGACCAAAACAAGTATCAAGAAAATATTCATTCAGTGAATGGATCCAGAGATATATGTGCACAGCTTGATGGAAAGACCAGCAGAATGAATATGGATGGGGAAGGGAGAGGATGAATGGTGATAGGTCTGCAGGAGCAATTTTAGGTAACCTATAAGACACAGGCCTGGGTGTGGATGGCTAAAGTTGAGTGGAGGTGGACACTAAAGGTAAGGAAGACCAAGAATTAGAGGATTGGATGGTCAACAAATTTCAGTTGAAATCTACAAGAGGGAGAGAGAAGACCAGAAGCCAGAAGGCTTCAGAGATAGCTTGTGCTAATGTAATATGTGAGATATCAATGACGTCCTCAGTGACTTATGCTTGAAGCCTAACTCTTATACCTGTGTAATGAGGAACCACTCATCATGAGATGATGATGATGGAGGTGAAGATAAAGTCCTTTGGAAGAGAAATGAAAAAAAGCCCTTCTATGTGAGCCTATCATACAGAAGTCACAATGGAAAAGGTTATTAAATCTAGAAGAATAGTGAAGAGAATACTTCTCTTATGTTATAGAAAAGATTAGAAATGTGGGTCAAAGGAGCAAGATGATAAAAGCCAAGCATTAAATAAAAAGTCAAATGTAGCATATTTTAAAACATTCAACTCTTTTAATTAGAAAGCAACAAACATGCAAATGGCAAGTATAGAAATTTATTTGAACCAACATTTTCACTATAATGAAAATTACTCTTCAACATTGATCCAAGCTCCCACATCTGAAAGTTAGGGAAAATATTGCACTTTGCACCTTCTAGCACTCCTCATACATGGCAAAAAGTTTTTAAAACATTTTGCTAATTTTGTTTTATACACTCTTTCAAATTCATGCACACAATCATTCCAAACCAATGTTAGGTTATCTCCCCAAGAGGGAAAAACTCCAAAAACCAAAACCTTAAAATTGCACTAAAGCTCTGTAAAGAAAAAAAATATATAATAAATGTCTTATACAAATTTCAGAACATCTAAGTGCTTGCCAACAAGAGTTGCTTATTCCTCATCCTCATTTTCATTCTCCTGACCAGAACCTTCTGATCTGTCACCCTCCAGCCGGTCTGGAAAACAGATACGGGAATTGACAAAGGAAATATTTTGAGCTTTACAATTACAGATAACTTTTAATGTCTTTTATTTAAAACTAATTAATTTCACAATTCAAAACATTCACTGGGTAAAAATCAGCTCACCACTGTGTATAGTTCAGTTATTTTGTAATTGCCTCTAAAGGCAAAGAATAAAGGAAACAGCACTATTAGCTTCAAATATGCATGGACTTCTAAATATAAACAAAAATTTATAACCCTAAAGATCTTGGCATATTCTCCTTTGCAGTGGTTTTCAAACTGTTCCTTGGAATCTAGGATTTTAAGGAAGTGTATCAGGTGCTACAATGAGGAGTGAGGTGGGGAGGCTGGGCAGAAGAGAATCTGGGCATTATCCTCGACAATCTGAGTAATTCTGTCTGTAAAAAGACTTCAAAAGTTAAATATTATGTTCCAGGCATTGTGCTAAGAACTGAGGATACAATGGTGATGAAAAGAGATGTAGTCCGTGCCCTAAAGGAGCTTATCTAGATTCCTCAAATGAACACACAAGTACAAACTGTGGCAGGTGCTTACTTGGGCAATCTCATCTCCTGACATACTCACCCTAGCTGACCTCCGAGTGTGCCATGTTCTCATGATTTACACTTGTTATTCCTCAGTCTGGGACACCTTCCCCCAATTCTTCAGTTACCAAGGTTCTGTGCTTATCTCAATACAACTACTACCTCTTCAATGAAACTTTTCTGACTTCTTCAGACACCCAACCTGCAGAATTATGAACTCCCTCCTCGACACTCCTGAATATCTTGAATGAACCTTATAATAATGATAATTTCATAATTATAGTAATTGTTTGTTTGCATGTTTTTCTCCATACTAGACCATGAGCTCTTAAAGCACAGGAGATGTATCTTATTTTATCTTTATATCCTCAGAGCCCAATACTGGAATGTTCAGTAAATGTTTACTGAATAAATGAATATAAGTTTCACTCAGATAAGCTATATTACATTAGGGTATATAAAGAAGGCAGCAGCATAAAATCACCATCACTGCCAGGATGAAACCCTTTCTGCCACAGTGACATTGCTTCAAAGTGACAATGGAAAATATTAAGGTTAGACATGGGAACAGTTCAATCCTACTGTCAACAAGTAGAGAAGACTACTTAAAACTGTGTACTGCTTAGCACTTCCACTGGCTCCTGCTACCAGGAATGGCATAGAGAAGGGACAGTGTTTTCAATGGTCTAAGTGAGGTAGATTAAATCCCCTCTAGTGCCCTGAGAAACAAAATGAACGAAAATTTATTTAACTCCATTCCAATGTCAAACAAAAAAAATTTTTTTTGATTATTCATAGTTTTATAAAGTCAACGTATTGGTTTTACTCTAAGAGCAGATTACTTAGAATTACATATAAATAATTGTAAAAGGGGTTACACTCTCAAAGTTTTAGCCTCTGAAATATACATATTCAGGATCAATGAGTGCCTAGCACAATACATTACCAATTGCTTAAGGAATTAATGAGATAATGTGTGAATGTAAGTATATATGGTTTATAACCTGTATTATACAAATTTTACCTACTATTAATCCTATATTGTAAAATAAAGGACCAAAATAAGATTTAAATAGATCTTCACAGAGCATTAAGGAATCTAAACACTGTAGAAGGATTTCTGATCTGGTAAAAGGCTATCTAAGGGATGTTAGAATAAAAGAGATTCCATTATTTTTATTTTATGACATGCTTTCATGAAAGAACAAAACATTAAAATTCCCATTCTACTTAAACAGATACCGTGAGTGGGAACCCTAAATATGATTGATTATATGCAAGAAACCCCTTCTGCCGTGTTAGTGGAATATGAGAAAACAGTTATCAGCCTATTTGAAAGTTTGCAGGCTTATAAAGTTTTGGAGATGGATGGTGGTGATTTCAGCACATTATTGCGAGTGTAATTAATAGCACTGAATTATATATGTGATTGTGGTTAAAAGAGGAAATTTGAGGTCGTACATATATTACCAGAATAAAAATTAAAAGCTAAAAAAAGTATGTAGGCTTCTTATGCAAATATTTTGGGTTGTCACACTATAAATACAGATGGGAGAAATAGCAGACTAAGAAGAAATGTCAGTCTTTAAATCAGGAAGTTTGCAGTAGAAGTTGGAATTTTTCAGAGCTCAAAGCAAGCCATTGGGAGCCAAGTGAGGGCCAATCTGATCTCCTGACATGCTCTTAACAATATGTCACAGAATATTTGACAGTGGCTTCTGGAATGAGTAGGAGGGCAGGATAGTTGCTCTCTCCTCAAATCCAACTGATTCAACTTCTGCAGAGCTGCCTCACTCAGCATATAAACACATTTCTAAGAATTAAATGAAATATCCTTGTTTAGGAAGTGCTACTGAGGTAGTAAAACTACAAAGACTAGCAGAGACTTTCACAAATCTGTGGTTGGCACTCAGAGAACAAGGAGGTTTGAGGAACACTGTGTTCTTTTAAATGAAAAATGCAAATAAGAATCCCTTCTATATCCACTGTTTTCAAAGGGAGACAAGGAAAAACTGCTTTTGTAAAAAAGGAGATTCATTTTATTCTTTGTTAGAAATATTTCTCCAGGAAATTATTTTTGGGGAAGGTATGATATGAAGGGATATTACGTTTTTTTAATCTAAGACATTTATGGGGCA
>JAQZBX010099569.1:0-11459 GCA_029593785.1 Cabassous unicinctus
ATTATTTCTTCAGGTAACACCCAGACAAACCAAAACATTCACACACAATTCTATGTGGGAAGTTCTAACCAGCTAGCTCTGGAACCAGGTTTCCACATGGCGATGTAGGGCTACCATCATGAAGACTACCACCACACATGATAAGGGGGTAGAACAAAGTTAAGTTAGCATGTCACAAGCTCTCCAACCATTTATGTATGTATATTAGAAGAGTTGTAGGCTTAGAGAAAAATCATGCAAAAAGTACAGAATTCCCATATTCTCCCACACAAACTCAGATTTTCTTATTATTAACATTTGGAATTAATGTGGTAACTATGTTACAATAAAGGAAAAAATATTATTATACCATAATTATACTATTAACAATATTCCACAGTTTACATTATGGTTCAGTCTTTATGTTGTACATTAGTATGATGTTATACACATTTTTATTCCAGGGGCATATATACACCTAAATTTTCCACTTTTAACTACAAATAAATATAAAATTCAGTGATATTAATTACAGTCCCAATATTGTACTATTACCACCACCTACCACTACTAAAATTATTCCATCAATACTAACACCCATTCTGCAACAATTAATCATTAACTCACCATTACGTACCCCCATCTCAACCCATTATAATCTTTATTCCAATTTCTGACTCCATGAATGTGCTTATTGTAATTATTTATTTCAGTCCTCCAGAAGTTTGAAAATTGTTCTTTAGGGTAGTGTTGCAGTTGGGCAGTTTGATATAATTATGAATTCCAAAAAAATATAATTGGATCATGCTTGTAAACTGATCTGTTAATCTGGGCATGATTAAATAATGATTAGGGCGTTGACTGGGCCACATCAGTAGGGCATTGAGCCCCACTCCTTGGTGGGTGGGGAATCGAATATAAAAGGCAAGACAAAGAACAGAGTTGAAGCAGTTTTTGAGAAGCAGTTTTGATGTTGGAAAGAAGGCTCCAGGAGAAGAGAAGCGAGCCATTCACTTGATCGTCTACAGCTGACCTTGTGGAGGAAACAGGAGCTAAGCCCAGAGAGAAACAGAGCACTGGGAAGAGAGGAACCCAAGAAGCCTGAACCCTGGCAAACATCAGCAGAGAGAAGAAACTTAACGCTTTATGGCATGGTATCTGTGGACTTCTACCCCAAATAAATACCCTTTATAAAGACCAAGCCATTTTTGGTATTTCACATTAGCACCCCTTTGGCTGACTAATATAGGTAGTAATTATAGGTGTACAAAAAAATCTTGCAGAAGGTAAGAAATTTCAATTTATCCCCACACATTCACTTTTCCTTATGGTTAAAAAATTTGGCATCATATTTTGTTACAATTGATGAAATATGTTATTATAATTCTGCTATTATCTTTAGCCCACTGTTTACATTAGGACTGATTCCTTGTGTTATGCAATTCTGTGCCTTTCTGTGATTAATTATATAAAATCTTAAATTTCCCTTTTCATCCCTTTACAAATATACAATTGAGCAATTGCTTACTGTTAATTATGTTCACAAGCCTGAGCCTCCTTCACTGTCTAGTCTTGCCACATCTTTTCCATTATCCCAATTAGAAAGTCTGTATCAATTAAATATTAACTTCTCATTGCCCTCTCCCACTCTGCCCCTGTAAATTGCATTCTAGTTTTTGGCATAATTTTTTTCAGATTCTGCTTATTTTCTTTGACTGAGACCACAAAATATTTGTAATTTTCTCTCTGACTTATTTCATTCACTATGCTGTCTTCAAGGTTCATCCATGTTGTAGCATGAATGAGAACCTCATTCATTTTTATGACCAAATAATACTCCATTTCCTTTATTCATTCATCTGTTCATGGGCATTTGGTTTATTTCCACTTTTGAGTCATTATGAGTAATAATACTATGAACATTAGTGTGCAAATATCTGATTCAGTCCCTGCTTTCCATTCATTTGAGTATACATAAAGAAGTGGGACTTCCAGGTAAGGAAATTCATATTTAACTTTCTGAGTCTATCATAATTTTTATGTTGCCATTTTCTGGTTTTAGTACTCACTTCGTTGTTGTAAACATTTGACTATTTTTTGCTGCAAGTAGATTTTGACAGTTTTCTGGTTTGCCCAGTGCTTCTGTATAGGGAAAGGCCCTTGGAACTCCATGCTCCACCCTGTGGTAGACTTTACACCCTAATCTTAGATTTGCATTATATGCTGTGAAAAAAAATTCATGAATGAAAAAGATGCAGTTAAAAACTGCAATGAACCTAACATATATGTAGAAATAAATCTGATGAAGTTTGTATATTTATTCAAGAAAACAAGAACATATTGCTGAAAAATTTACAGAAAACTTAAAATTAGAGCTTTGTATCCAATTCAAGGAGAAAAATAACCCATGTTGTTAAAATATCCTTTCTTTAGTAGGTTATATATATGTAAATAACCTATTAAAGAAGATAATAAAACACAGATAAAGCTTTCAGAAAAATTAGATAGGAGAGAGGTTTCCTGACTTAGCATAGGCAAGGATTTCTTAATTATGTTTGAAAGGCAGTGAACATAAAATAAAAACAAATGAATTTGGATCAAATTGTAATTATTTCTGTTCAATAAATGTCATCATTAATAGATATATAAAGCAAGTAAATGGTTTATAAGTAATAATAATAAATCTTACAGCAAACCCATATCCAGCATTTAAAAATCTCATATAAAATTTCCAATAAAAAATGGATAAAAATAATGAAAAGGTATTTCACTAAGAAGATATGTATTTAATCAATAGGCATGTGAGTGACACTAAAGATGATTACTTACCTTGAAAAATGCAAGTTAATACCATAGTGATATACAATTACACACCCACTAAATTTGTCAAAGTTTTAGGAAATGTGAATATACATTTTGTCATACATATGGAGGTATTGGCATTCTCATATATTTCTGGAGGGAGTATAAAAGAGTACTTTCACTTTGGAAAATGAATTTTCAGTATATGCTATGTAAAACATACATGTACTTTTGGTCTAGAAGTTCTGCTCCCACATACTGAAAAAAATGAATGTTTGTGTATTCCAAAACATATAAAGTAAACTTGTAGAAAATTTATGTTTTCTAATAGCCAAAATCTGGTAAAAAAAATATGCTTTATTAGATGAATGAATAAATGAAATGTGGTCTATTCATATGATGGATATTCCCTGAAATGAAAGATAAAATCCACTGACACAGTACATGAAACAACCTGATAGAATTTATGATGAGCAAATAAAACTCAGCCACAAAAGAATATGTAATATAAGATTATATTTATATGAAGTTTGAGTAGTCATACTATTCAATGTTGGAAGTCAAAATGATGGATACTCATGAAAGTATCAAAAATGTGAAAAATAAATATATATTCAGCAAACAAAAGAAGAGAAAATTCAATGCCATTACCCTGATGGTAATAAATGTTAACAGAAGTTTTTCAGACTGTCTGAATCATCCCAGATGGACACACTAAAAGCAAGAATGAATGAGAAATCATTATGGGGTAAATATGTGGGTTCAGGAAGTTGTAAAAGTGTATTTAATAGTAAGATATAATCATTCTAAACTTGTATGCATCTACTATTGTGACATCTATATAATATGCTACTTAAGAAGACATAAGACAAAGGAGAATTTCAAACTAGTCAAAATTGGAGATTTAAGTACAATTCAGTCACTATGTAAAGCATGAAATAAATTTCAGTAAAAGTATAAAGCATGTGAACAGAATAATTGTCTCAATTTTTATGATTAGCACACATGTAAATTAATGCTTCCATGGTACATAATACACATTCTTTTCAAGTGAATTATGACAATGTGTGATAATAGACCATATAATGACTAAAATGAATGTATTTCAGAGATTTAATATTGTAATGTGTGTGTTGCCTGAGCACAGTAGTTATAAACTGAAAATCAACAACAGAAATGTAAGTAGTAATTCTAGAAACAATTAGAGGTTTTTGCTTTCCTGACAAGATCTGACTGATCCACTCAAACCATTATAGTGAAAGCTGAAGAGCTGATATCCTAATACTTCCTAATATGCACCATGTGCCAGGAACTAGTCCAAATGTTTTCATCCTTTCCATGTGCCACATTCTAAAGAGGCTCTTGAGGGTAGACACTGATGCTAACTTGTTAATTGGTGAAGAATTTAGGCAAAGGTAATGAATGGCAGTGACCACAAAGTTGAGACAACTGTGCTGGCTTTGGTACTAGGTTTGTTAATGGTATCGAATCCCTTGATGTAAACCTTTGCACAATTTGATAAGGGCTGTATGGTTCTTTGGAGTTGTTGAAACCTCAGAAAAACATACCATTAAACTTAATTCACTCCTGTACCCATGAACTCACTATAATTAGGACCTTTTATGAGGTTATTTCAATTAAACTGTGGCCCACCTCAATCACAATGGGTCTTAATCCTATGACTGGAATCCTTTATTGCAGAATGAATTTTAGACAGAGAAAGCCACAGGATGCCAGAAACAAAATTCAGCCAGGAGAGATGGAGAAGCCAGGAGAGTCCACTATGTTCATTGCCATGTGACAGAAAAACCAAGGACCAAGGACATCAGGCAGCCAGTCCCAGAATGCCAGTCTTGGAAAATAAAGCACCACCTTGAAGATGCTTTGATTCGGACTTTCTTTTAGCCTCAAATCTGTGAGTTAATACATTTCTATTGTGTAAGCCAACTCACTGCATGGTATTTGCTTGAGTAGCCAAAGAAAGTACAACAGGATGTTTTGCCCTTTAAGCAAATCTTAGTGAGAATGAAAACTGCTCCATTCCTTATAAGGAAACCATGGTTTCTATGCATCTGAGAGAGTTTGGAAATTTGGTCCTCTCCTCTGATCCTTGTTCTCAAGGATCCACAGGAAATTCACAGGTTAAAATATTTTAATATTATTAATGTTTCTTTATATACATAAGTTGTTTTATGCATAATTTCTTGTTGAGGCCTCTTCCCTCACCAACTGGAACAAATTATCTCTGAAATTTTCCTGAGAAATTGACTATCAGTGACAACAATGGCTACGTTCCCAGGGGTTTCATGTAATATTGTGTCTGCATTGTTTCAACTAAACCTGAACACAGAGGTCACTGTTATAAGACAGAATGTTTACTGCCACAATCTCAGTCATCTCAATTATATATGCCCCCTCATGCTTGCCTGCACCTGAAAGAGGATCTGTCCCATGCCAGAATCCACAATTACCTATTTGCATAATTATTAACTTTTCTGTTTAATGTTTTAATGTTTAATTAATTTGTTTTCCTCTTCTTTGCCTCTTTATGAATCATTCCCACTTCTCTCCAACACTGCTCACTGTTTTAGGAGAGAAATATTGTAAATTAAATTAGAATTGAAAATATAGGAAAATAAGGTGTACACACAATAAGAACAACATCTTCCTTTATATTCGTCATGTTGAAAAGTCATTCCAGCAGATTTAGCAGAATTGAGAATTATTAATGCAAGTGCTGAGTGAATGGACACCAGCAGAACCTGATGGAGTCAATCCCAGTGAAAGAGGTAGGGATAGGAACATTTCTGCTCTCTGCCCATGGGTTCAGTGTGGAGAATGCTAATTTAAATTATGTAAAAAATTTAATTATATTGGGTTGTATTTGAACTTAAAAATTGGAAATAATTATTTTGTGCATATATATTTCTATTTAGTTAATAATTACAGGTGTCTACTTATTATCTTTGTTTTGCCAAGTGTTAAATTATAATTAAGTGAATGTCCAACACAAAATAAAATATATACACAAAATCTTATATTTGAGGATTGATTCTAGAGATTCCTCATAATATATTATGAAAAAACGGGCAGGCATTTTTCACTGATTCATCCATGCGGGTTCCAGTCCAGTTTCTGTGTATAATTCACCCCAAAATATTGAGTTAATTATAAGTATACTAAATATTAAAAGGATGAGGGGATGAAAAAAATGAATACATATATTAATGAACAAAATATATCTTCCAACTCTTCTGATTTGAAATATGTTTATCATCATATCTTTGCAGAAAAAGCAATGAGTAACTTGCTTTTGTAGTTAGAAATATGAAAACAATCTTGCAATATTCTTCTTACTGTAGGAAAACTTTTCTATGTATGCTATTTGCCTGCTGCACCCAGTCTATTGGTAAATAAATGGTCTCAGTTTTGCAGTTTCTATTCAAAACAGTTCAGAACATTTTATATTAACTCACTTTCCTTTTAACAGAAAGTTCCATTAGCAAAACCAGAGCACTAGGTTTTCCTTCTATTTCTTTTGTCTATTTATAAACATAGGGGTATGGGTTTAAGATGGAAATGATGTAAGTGCTGAAGGGATCACATGCTTAATCCTTTTGACAGTGATTTGCAATTCTTATTTATTTATTTTTTCCAGCATGGCTGCCATCTTGAGTTCCTTCTGTATTTGGAATATTTTATAAATATTAAACTCATAAGGCAGATATTATTGAAAATTCTATAGATAAGGAAGCCAAGTTTCAAAGACATTCAAGAGTTTCCCAAAGCTACAAAGCAAGAGCATGGCAGAGTTAAGGAAAAAAACATATTTTCCATTGAAATCCATGAATTTTTAGCTTGACTAGACTGACACCTGGAATTTCAATCTACAAACCTAAAATTTGTAATTATGAAATAATTAAAGTCGTTTTCCTCTGTGTTCAGACTGTAAAATCCTGGTGTATTTCTATAATTTTGTAGTAGTGGTCTGATAATTAGTTTGAAAATGTAACCTGTAGAAAAGTCAAGCAAAACTTTATAAGATCTGAACCTTCAGAATATAACTGATTTCAATAGGTTAGAGCTATTTATATAAGGAAGAAGTAGTCATTTTAACCAATGTGATCATACAATGCTATAAATAAATTCCTGATATGAAACAGCAACAACAAAAGCAAAAGCTGCTTAATTAAAAACAGTTGTGTTTTATAAAAAACTGGTGGAGATACAAGATATAATTTTTTAGTTTCTTGAAATAAAGTCGATCAGAAAGGAGTATAAAGAGGAAATTTTTATTCTTTCAAGCAGGAGGTCAGTCTGAAAGTCACACCCACTTTGTCTTCTGATATTTAGCAGAGGTTCTCTAAGCTCAAATTAGTAACAAGAAAAAGGGAACAAGGAAAGAAAAATGTGAAGTATAGTGGCATGGTGAATGTTGCATTTGCAGGGAGAAATCTAGGATGCAATGATAAGCAGATCTGGACATGTACACTGTTTCAAATAATCAAGGAAAATATTCAAGTCTAGGAGAGTATGTGCTGTGCTTTAAGATTTATTAGTGGAGAGGCCTGCAATTCTTCTTCAAGGGGTTACATAAACATGGTAAAAGTCCATAAATTATAGTGACATTATGAAGGGGATCATTCACAAGTAATTGGGTGTGTCTCAAATTTATTGTTTACTCTATTATCAACCAACAAACATAAGTTTGCACATGAGCAGAAAACTCTCTTTCTGTCTCAGCTTATTCAAGTTTTGTAATATGTTCAAAGTTTATGGGAAAACATAACATTTTATAAGACACAGAGGACATCGCACTTCATATTATTCTGCTTCATAATGTTATTAATTAAATATTCATTCCAAAATTAATATTTACTTATCATAAGTTGCAATGAAAGATAATAGCCATCATTATTCCTATTTTCTATACTGGTGAAGATTGTGCTGAATTTAATGATTGCCTGATTTAACAAATCTAACAACTGATCACTCTGCTGCTTTTCAATGTAAGGTCATTTTCCTAAGTATTTTTTAATTGCAAAATATTGAAATATATATATATATGGTAATAAAATTACCTTAATTAGAAATTTCAAATAGCATAAATTGAAATATTAAGTAAGCAGAAGTACAACCATTCTCCAATCACTACTCCCAAAGGAATGTGTTTAAGGATTTTTGTAATATTTTCATAGATCTTCTTTTTGCAGTTTTAATAATATTAAAATAATACAGTGGCTATTATTGCAGATATTTCTTGAAGACTTTTACTACAGATATTTATGATGCCATATATTATATCTAAGTAGATCTTAGTCCATTAACTCATTGACTGAACAATTGTGTTTTATAATAAACTGGTGGACAAGATATTAATAAGTATAATCTTTTTTTTTACTTTTTAAAAAAAATTAGAGCAGTTGAAGGTTTACAGAAACATCATGCAAGAAGTACATAGTTTCCATATATCTCCCTGTCCTGCACAGTTTTACCAATTATGAACATTATTCATTAGTGTGATACCTTTGTTAAAATTCATGAAACATTATTATTATATTTATGCTATTTAATTTAATACACTTTTACAATGTGCTGTACAGTTGTATAGGTGTGTGTGTGTGGTAACTTACATGAAACCTAAAATTTCCCTTTTATCCATTTTTGAATATACAATTAATTTGTGTTAATTACATATGCTAAGTTGTGCCTCCATCCCCATCCTCCATTGCCAAAACTTTTCCATCACCCCAAACAGAAATTTCATACAAATTGAGCATTAACTCTCCATTCTGCTCCCCCACTTGGCTCTGGTAACCTGTAATCTAGTTTCTGATTTCATGAATATGTTTATTCTGCTTATTTCATATAAATGAGGTCATAAAGTATTGTCTGGTTTATTTCATACAATCTGATATCTTCAAGGTTCATCCATGTTGCAGTACGCATCAGAACTTCATTCCTTATTATGGAAGAATAATATTCCATTTTATGTATATATCACATATTTTTTATCTATTCATCTATAATGGACAATTGGGTTGCTTCTATCATTTGGCAATTGAGAATAATGCCACTGTGAACATACGTGTGCAAATGTCTGTTTGAGTTCCTACTTTCAATTCTTTTGGTTATATACCTTGAGGTAGAATTGTTGGATCATATGATAATTCTATACCTAAGTTTCTGACAAATCACCATGCTGTTTTACACAGTGGCTGCAGCAATTTACATACCCACAAACAATATATGAGTGTTTCTTTTCTTCCACATCATCTCCAGCACTTGATATTTCCTTTTGGTTTTTAAACAGTAGCCTTTCTAATCAGTGTGTGATGGTACCTCATTGTGGGCTTTTTGTTGTTGTTTTGTTTTCTTTTTTTATTTATTTTTATGCTTTACTCTTTTTATTTTTCTTATTTTTAAAAGTTTTATTATAGTAACATACAAACAACTCAAAATGTCCCATTTGACCCACTTTCGTGTGTACAAATTAGTGGTATTATATACATTCACAATATTGTGCTACCATCACCCAAATACCTTTCCTCAACTTTATCATCACTTCAAAGTCTGCATCTATTAAGCAATTAACTCCTCATCACTCCACAGACTGTTAATCAACTCTCTGCTTATATGATTTTGCTCATTCTAGGTATTTCATATAAATGATATCATATGATATCATACATTATAGTGTTTCTTTGTTAGATAATTTTCTCTGCTCAAATTAGATTTGGTAATAATTGTGCCTTATACATTGAATCCTTATGACTTAGAATGATGCATGCCCCATGTACATGCTGGTAAATAAAGGAAGTAATGAAAGAATACTTTTGCATCCTTAACTAATGTAAAATCAATTTTAAGTAGTAGGATTTACACTCTGTCCTGCACAATTGGATGTTTTGAAAATAAGACTATTGCAAGTGACATATAACCAGAAGTCAGAAAGTTATAAATTGCATCATAACATAATTAAGGACAGATTACTTAAGAAATATAATGTGAGATGCATCTTACTGACTTGCCAGAATTAGTACAGATACTGATTGCAAACTGTGTAAAGGATAAGGGGAAATCAAGAGTGAAGTTTTCAAAGAAGAGGAAATTACTGGGATACAGTGGTGAAAAATTAGATGAAAGTATAATAATTAAGAAGATAGGGTAGAAATGGGGCAAAAGAGGAGGTTGAATAAGAGAATTCCAAATTAAAAATTTGGAAGGTCATAAAAAATTCAATTTGAACCTAATGATTGAGAAAGGAAACTTTACAACAATCCCCATGTACCTTTAATGAAATGAGTGACTAAACCAGTATAAAGGTGAATCAAGGGAGAACAGAGTTGTGACACCTTGGGTGGAAGTCCTTTTAACACACTACAGCGTGCAGGAAGTACAGGGAGCAGAATATTGAAGGACCAGATAATTGGTCTTCTGATGTAGGTATTATTGGAATGAGAGGCTTAGATCTGTCAGGAGCAAGATTATTATGTTTCACTTAAAAATCTGAGGTGGATGGTCAAAACATTGTTTGAAAAAGGCTAATGGAAGAAACTAGGAGAAAAATAAAATATTTAATTAATAGATCAGAGCTTTAGAATTAATATTTTGAACAGGGAAAACCAAGCATTTATGTAAGTTCAAGAACATATAGAAAGGAAAGAAAAAGAAAATGACATTTAATAGGAGATATTGGCATCGGTGCAAGAGGAGGCAGAACGAGGACTAGAGATATAGCAATAGATGGTCTCATTCATTGTAAAACAGCCAGTAAGTGGAAAAATTGAATGAAATGCATAGCAATTATTTCTATTGAAATACTTAAGTTATTAGGGTAAGATATTTTAGGAATTTTAAATAGATATAAAAGTGTTTTAATTTTTGAAGAGCTTGGGAAAAAAATGTATTTTACCATACCAGAAGGGTTAAAGTAAATTATCCTGAGTTGAAACAGTCACATACTTTCAGGAAATTATAAGAAATATGGAAACATGGAGTCATAGGGAAATGGGTTTGAATATTTTTTTTGTAGTAATTAATATTCAATGTGTAGAAAATCAATGGAGTGATGCTACAACTCAGGATTACTATAATTTAAAAATCCCAAAACCATGCTCTCATGGCTCCCACAGTACTTGGTAAGCTGGGGTTTAATTGTACAAGTAAATGGTCAGTTTGCATGAAGGACTGGGATTGGGTTGGTGGAAATCAGTGAAGCTCAGTAGACTCAGGAGATCTGGTGAAGGAAATATGCCATATCTCAAGGGATAGCTGCACAGCCAAACCTGGCTTTCAGTGCCTGTACTTCCCCTTATATTTCCAGTACTTAATAAAATTTCTTGAGATTTAACTGACCAAGTCTTTTCACTTTTAAATTTTATATTTTATTTCCCAATTTGCATAATCATAATGAAAATTACATTCTATAGCGTGAATAACAGTGAATAATTTACATAGCGAATTCTAAATAAATAATATATGATGTTCATATTATGCATTTGGTTGATTATGCTATCTCAGCTAAGAAAGGAACAAAAACAGGAGACAAAGGTTTAATAAATATTGATAAGGAGAGAGAAAGGGAGAGAAAGGGAGGGAGAGAGTGAAGGAGGAGGGAGAGAGAGAGATTGAAGAATCCAATGTCAATATTAAAAGAGTAGATGTTAATAACTACA
>JAQZBX010099570.1:0-11459 GCA_029593785.1 Cabassous unicinctus
ACATCCTTGGTTCAGTTTACTCCTATATATTTTATTCTTTTACTTGCTATTAAAATTATTTTCTTGATTTCCCTTTTTTTTTTTTTTTTTAAGAAGGTATTGGGGATTGAACCTGGGACCTCACACATGGGAAGTAGGCACTCAACCACTGAGCTACAACCACTCCCCATCTTGATTTCCTTTTAAGATTGTTCACTGCTGGTGTATAAGAACGCCACTGATTTTTGTATATTGATCTCGCACCCTGCCACTTTGCTGCATTTGTTTGTTAGCTATAGTAGCTTTGTTGTGGATTTGTCAGTTTTCTATATATAGGAGCCTGTCATCTGCAAATAGGGAAAGTTTTACTTCTTTTCCAATTTGGATGCCTTTTATTTCTTTTTCTTGCTTAATTGCTCTGGCTAGAACTTCTAGTAAAATGTTGAATAACAGTGGTGAATCTGGGCATCCTTATCTTTTTTCCTGATTTTAGAATTTTAGGGGGAAATTGATCGGTCTTTCACCATTGAGTATTATGTTAGCTGTGTGTTTTTTCATGTTGAGGCAGTTTCCTTCTATTTCTTGTTTTCTCAGCATTTTTATCATGAAGAGGTGCTGGATTTTGTCAAATGCGTAACATGTTTCAAATGATCATATGACTTTTTCCTTTCATTCTGTTAATGTGTGGTGTAATGCATTGATTCTATTATGTTGAAACACCTTTGCATTCCTGGGATAAATCCCACTTGATCTTGGTATATAATTCTTTTAATATGCCGTTGGATTCAGTTTGATGGATTTTTGTTGAAGATTTTTTGCATATATATTCTTAAAGGATGTTGGTATGTGATTTTCTTTTCTTGTGATATCTTTATCTGGCTTTGATATCAGGGCAATGCTGGCCTCATAAAATGCATTAGGAAAACTTTCCTCCACTTTCATTTTTTGGAAGAGTTTGAGAGGTATTGGTATTAATTCTTTGAATATTTGGTAAATTTTGCCAGTGAAGCCATCTGATTCTGAACTTTTCTTTTTGGGAGGTTTTTGATTACTGATTCATTCTCTCAACTTTTTATTGGTCTATTGAGATATGCTATTTCATCTTGTGTCAGTTTAGGTAGTTTGTGTGCTTCTAGGAATTTGTCTATTTCATCTTGTGTGTTTCTAGGAATTTGTCTGTTTCATCTAGATTTTCTAATTTATTGGCATACAATTGTCCATAGTATCCTCTTAAAATCCTTTTGATTTCTGGAAGGTCAGTAGTAATGACCCCGTTTCATTTCTGATTTTTGTTATTTGCATCCTCTTTTTTTCTTTGTCACTGTAGATAAAATGTCAATTTTATTGATCTTTTCAAAGAGCCAGTTTTGGTTTTGTTGATTCTCTCTTGTTTTTTATTCTCTATTTCATTTATTTATGCTCTAATCTCTGTTATTTCCTTCCTTATGCTCACTTTGGGCTTGGTTTGATGTTCTATTTCTAGATCCTCTAGGTGTAAGGTTAGGTTACTGACTTAAGGTCTTCTTTTTTAACATAGGCATTTACAGCTATACATTTCCCTGTCAGCTTGCCTTGCTGCATACCCTAAGTTTTGGTATAATGTGTTCTCATTTTCATTCATCTCAAAATATTTCCTAATTTTCCTTGTGATTTCTTCTTTGACCTAGTAGTTAAGAGTATTTTGATTAATTTTAATATATTTGTGAATGTTCCAGTTACTAAATTAACTGGTTATTAATTCCAGTTAATAACAAATTTTCTTTGCTTCATTCCATTGTGGTAAGAGTAGATACTTCATATCCTTATTTTTTAAAATATTTGATACTTGTTTTGTGACCTAACATGGTGTATCCTAGAGAATGAGAAGTGTACTTGAGAAGAATGCGTACTCAGCTGTTGTTTGAAGTATTCTATTTATATTTACTCGTCTAGTTGTTTTCCTCTATTTTCTCACGGATCTTTTGTTTAGATATTCTGCCTATTATTGAAAGTGGTATATTGAATTCTTCTAATAATAATGTAGAAACATGTATTTCTCCTGTCAAATCTGTCAATGTTTGCTTCCTATATTTTAGTGCTGTCTTGTTAGCTACATATAAATTTATAATCATTTTATCATCTTGGTAAATTGAGCCTTTTATCAGTATATAGTGCCCTTCTTTGTCCCTTTTTACAGTTTTTGACTTAAAGTACATTTTGTTTGACATTAATCTCTTTCTGATTACTATTTGCCTGGGATTTTTTTCCCTCCTTTACTTTCACACTACTTGTATCTTTGAATTTAAGGTGAATCTCTTGTGTAAAGCACTTCCTGTAGTTGGCTCATGCTTTTATCTATTCTGCCAGTCTCTGCCTTTTTACTGGGAGTTTCACCTGTTTACATTTAAAGTAATTATTAATAATGCAGTACTTTCTTCTGCCATTTTACTTTTATTTTTGTGTCATCTCTTTTTGGCCCCTCAGTTCTTTCCTTATTGCCTATTTTTGTATTTAGTTTGTCTTTTGTACAGCATCCTTTATAATCCCTTCTGTGCATATTTTTTCCAATATATTCTTTGTGGTTACCATGGGGCTTAAATTTAACACCCAAAATCTATTTAAAAAATCTTGTTTGGTTTGATATCAACTTAACTTCAATAGTATACACAAACTGTTCCTATACCCCGCTGTACCACACCCACCTTTATGTAGTTCTGTCACAAGATATATATTTATACATTATGAGTCCAAACTATAATATATAAAATGTATATATTTTATGCATATGTCCTTTATATCCGATAGGAAGTAAAAAGTCATGCTTTATAAACTAAAAATAAATAGTACTGGCATTTATATTTACCCATGCCATTCCTTTACTGGAGATCTTTAGTTCATCCTGTGGCTTCCATGAATTGTCTAGCATCCTTTCTTTCAACCTGCTGGACTCCCTTTAGCATTTCTTGTAGGGCTTGTTTAGTGTGACAGACTCCCTCAGCTTTTGTTTATCTGGGGATCGTTCAATTGCTCCCTCATTTTTGAAAGACAGTTTTGCCAGATATAGTGTTCTTGGTTGGCAATTATTTGCTTTCAGCACTTTAAACAACTTCCCACTGACTTCTTGCTGCCTTGGTTTCCTAGGCTTCCTTGTATGTGGCACATTGCTTCTCTCTTGATGCTTTCAGAATTCTCTGTTTTGGCTTTCAACAGTTTGATTATAACATGGTACAGTGTGGTTCTATTTGAGTTTTTCCTGTTTGGAGTTTGTTAAGCATCTTGGATCTGTCTATTCATGTAGTTCATTAAATTTTGGAAGTTTTCACCATTATTCCTTTGAATATTCTCTCTGCCACTTTCTGTCTTTCTTCTCCTTCTGGGACTCCCACAATGCATATATTGGTATGCCTGATAGTGTCCCATAGGTTCTTCAGAATCTGTTGACTTTTCTTTATTCTTCTTTCTGGTTCACAGACTGATTTCAATTGTCTTATCTTCAAGTTCACTGATTCTTTCTTATGCCAGCTCCAACCTGCTGTTGAACTCCTTTAGGGAATTTTTTTTTAATCTGTTTTTTTTGTTTGTCTGGGAATTTTTAATTTCTGTTACTGTAGTCTTCAGGTCTGTTTGGTTCCCTTTCATAATTTCTATCTCTTTATTGATAGTCTCTTTGTGTTCATCTGTTGTTTTCCTAATGTCTTTTACTTCTTTGTCCGTGTTCTCCTTTAGCCCTTTGAGCACATTTTGGGTTTGTTTGTTTTTTTTAAGTCTTTACCTGGTGTCATGTCTGGTCCTCCTCATTGATGGTTGCTAATGCTTTTATCCCCTTTGCAACAGCTATCCATTTCTGTTTCTTTGTATGTTTTTTAATCTTTTGTTGCAACATGGACATTTTTATACTTTAATGTGTTATTGCTGCAATTTAGACTCCAAGGCTTCTGTTCCTTAAGATTGTATCCAGCTAGTGCTATAACAGAGATTTTCTTGAATGCCAGAAGCTAACAAAACAAAAAGAAAAAAACAGAAAAAAACATCACCTTTCCCACTCTTTGCAGATTGGCCTGTGTCTTAATTGGCCAAAGGGCTGCCAATACAAAGTACCAGAGATGTGTTAGCTTTTATAAAGGGGGTTTATTTGGGGTAAAAGCTTACAATTCCAAGGCCGGGTAAAGTCCAACTCAAGGCACCATAAGAAGTGCTTTCTCACCAACGTCAGCTGCCACTTGTTGAAGCAAAATGGTCACTGATCTCTGCCCAGGTTTTAGCCTTCCCATCTGGGCTCACCCTTTCCTCTTGAGCTCCATGGACCCAGCCTCTTGAGGTTCATGCTTAAATGATCCTGTAGTCCTCTCTCTCCTGGTATAGGGCTTGTTTCTTTCCCTGCCTCCTATGTCAGTTTTGGCTGTTCTGTCTTCCCAATTTCAGCTGTAAACTATCAGGCAATAGATTATCTTTCCCCAGGGCCTCAGCTGTTTGAGCCTTCTCCTTTCTGTCAAATGCAGATTAAAAACTTACAGAGCTCTCTCATGTGTCTGAGTGTCTGTTTATATCAGACCCAGCAAAGGGTTGGGGACTTAATGTGAGTCCCACCTTATTGATGTAGTCCAATAAAAAACCCTACAGCAACCATAACAGGTAATCTGATCAAAGGCTATCACACCCAGAGAAATAGATTAGTTTACAAACATAATCTTTTTCTTTTTGGGATTCATAAAATAATCTCAAACTACCACAGCCTGTGTGAGTGTTCTCCTTCAAAGCTTAGCCATTAAATAATTTTAGAAAATAGCTCGAGGCAAAAGCCTAAGGATTCCCCACTCTTTTCTGTACAAGTATCTTGTCCTGGGCAGGTGCTTATGGCTCTAGAAATTCTATTTACACTGATATGTATGTCCAGATTCCCTTAGGAAACTATGTTTCCTCACACTCTCTAGTGCTATATTGTATATCCCACAGCTGATATTTCATTTGACTATTCTCCTGCAGTGTTCTGTAAGAGTGCTCTGTAAGCTGGCTCTAGGCACAGGACAAGTTTTGGGATGGCAAGCCTGAGATGAGTGTTCTGGTTCAGTCCTTGAGGCTGTGCTTGAACAGATTTGCATAGAATATATTTACTCTAATATGTGCTCAGGTGTTACTCTGCTCCCTCTGGAACTGGGATCAGGGACCCACTCTGTAAGTGCATGCCACCACCACGTTGAGCCAGTGAGGGAATGGAGGACAGGCCAGCAAGGGTGCTGGGAGATACTACTGTTTTTAAGTTGCTTTTTTCTTGAATCTGTGCTTGTCCTGTTCCTGCAATGCCTTAACTGTTTTCAGGAGCTTTGAGAAAGATTTTTTGGGGGGAGTTCTGCTTGTTCAGTTTCTGTGGAGGAACAGAGACCTGGAGCATATTACTCCACTGTCTTGATTAAGGCCCTACTTAAACTTTTACATCTTAATTTTCTTATCTGTAAAATGGGATAATATCTGTCTCTTAGGATTGTTGAAAGGATTAACGTTAAGCACCGCATTGTGCATAGAACATTATGAAAGTTCAGTAAATGTTATCATTATTATTAATAAGATCTTTGGTTATCAATTTCTATTCTGGGTTTAGAAATTATTTCTTTAACATGGGTCAAGCCAAATTATAATCTTCCTAAAACATACTTCTCCTTTTCTTCTCTCAGTGGATTGCTAGGTTCCTTCTCTTAGTGGCTGGCAACTTTGGAATCATTTTTGGCTTTTCTCTCTTTAATAAGCCATTCATACAGTTAAGTCTGTAGCTCCACAAAATGCTCTAAACTGGGCCTCCTTTCCATTCCCTTTGGCTCTCCAGGCCAGGCCCTCATTATTCTTGTGCCAAATTAATAGCAAGTCTTAATTCCCAAGCTTCCCTCACTTCCAACACTATGTTATTATTATTATTATTATTTTTGGTTAAATAAGCAATTTTATTCTTATAAATGATGATAACATTCACACTGGAATACATAATAAAACAATTCTATAAAATAATGTATTTTATTGCAGCTGCCTATGAATATCCCTTCCTGACCTTTCCTCACAAAATTTTAGCACCTGAAACAGGTGTTAATAGTTGTTAAAATGCTGCAGTTGCTTCATTCTGTCCTGTGGGTTAGGAGAAACTCATTAGGAAGAAGGATGAATCATCTCATTGTTATCTTCTCCAATTTTTCTTTTCCTACAGCGGATAATCTTCAGGTGGGGACCACACCCTTGGGAAAGCCTCTGTTTCTTCTTGTATATATTCATCCAGACGTCTGGGCACTTTTTGTGGTTGAGGAAGCTCTTCCACTAAATTCTTAAGAATATTTTCTAGAATATCCTCTTCTGGAAAAAGATACAATCTTTGCATCAGAGTTCTTCTGTGAAGGTTTTTTGGCAGCATACCATAAATAGCTAATTTTACAATTGCCACTGGATCATTCAGGTGAAGTTGAGCAGCTGTTACTTGTTAAATCCACCTGGGTAGCCAGTATGTGAGGAGTATACTTTTTGTTCCCATTTGTTTCCAGAAAATGCAGTGTCTTGTATTCATTATGACAACATGATCCCTGCAAGTCACTCAGTTGATGGTACACAGCTTTATCGAAGCCATAGCAGCAAGTTTGCCAGGGGGGCTGCATTTTTGCATCTAAGAGATACCACACTCAAGCAAAAGTGGCCCATTGCTGAGAAAAACTCGATATCTTTCTATTAGCAGCTTGGTTTTTTCAACAGGACTATGTTACTATTGTAACACTTAAAATTATTTGATCACTGTTTGCATTCAAAACCCTTTCTGTTCATTGTAAACACTTTCTCGGCAGAAAATATTTTTAGCTCATCTTTGTTTTCCTCGTGCCTAGCACGGATGGACACAGTCAAAACTGTAAGTATTGAACTTAATGTAGTGTTTCTTTAAGCTACGAAAATTTTCTTCCCATTATATGAAATTTTGTACAGTAAATGTTACATATCTCCCTTTCTTCATTCACTTAGTATGAAAATCTAAAATTATAATACATTATTAACTTTCATTCAGTATTTGCATTTTTCTTTATACAGGGATGCTTTTTACAGGAAAAACTCATCAATTTATATATTTTAATAGTTTAGTCTGAATTCTGTATGCCATACCCTCTGACCTAGCATAGAAGTAGTACACCCTTGGAGATTATGTAATTATAGTGATTTTTCTGAAGACTAGATGAAGATTGGTATGAAGTACCCTTTATTGTGACACTGGTTTTAATAGGAATACTATTTTATATCCTGTAATTGTGTCTTCAAGGAGGTATGGTAGATTACATTATGTACCCCAGTAAAAAGTCTTTTCTTAATCCATTCATGTGGGTGTGATCCCATTGTAAATAGGACCATTTGAATATGTTATTTTTAATTAAGGTGTGGCCAACTGAATCAGGATGGGACTCAATCATGTTATTGGAGGCTTTATAAAGAGAAAGCCACAGGGAGAGGCTGGAAGCTATAAGTCAAGGGAACCAAGAAGAGAAAGGGGAGGATATCATCACGTGATGGGAAAGCCAGGCAACCCAAGGATTGCCCCCAACCAGAATGCTATTGACGATAGGAGGAAATGAGCCTTCTAGCCTCTGAAACCATGAGCCAATGTGTGGTATTTGTCACAGCAGCCTGGAAAAAGAAGACAGTTTTTGGTACTAGAAAGTGGAGTGCTGCTATGAAAAATACCTAAAAACATGGAAATGGCTTTGTAATTGTATAACAGGTAGAGGCTGGAAGAATTAAGAGGTGCTTGATAAAAAAAAAGCTGGGATTGCTTTGAAGAAACTGTTGGTAGAAGAATGCATATTAAATGTATTTCCGATGAGGCCTTAGAAGGAAATGATGAATGTGTTATTAGAAGAAAGGCAAAACTTGTTATAAAGTAGCAGAGAACTTGGCTGAATTAATCCTAATGTTGGACTGAAAGTGGAACTTGTAAGTGATGATATCTGAGGAGATTTCTAAACAGTGTGGAAAGTACAGCCTGGTTTCTCCTTGCAGTTTATAGTAAAATATGAGATGAAAGGAATTGGCTGAGAATTAAATTCTTAAGCACAAAGGAACCAATAATTGATTATTTGGAAAATTTTCAGCCTATCCAGACAGCATGCTTTGAGACAAGTGCCAGAAGCAACTCTTATGAGGGCCCTCCCTGAGCTTCAGGGAAGTGAGTCACCAGAGAACAGAGTTCCGAGTGAAAGTTTAAACCACCTTTTGCTAAAGACAGTATGACTGAACATGGATTCAGTCAGCCATTTCAGAGAAAGTCAGAATTGGAAATACAGTTATCCAAGAAAGATCTATGGGAAATTCTTTTTGTCTGATGGTTTGGCCCCCTTTAAACTGCATGCAAAGGCGACAGATTTTTTTGCAAAATTTGTATGAGCAGAACCACTGCTATGTGGGCTCAAAGGGACAGTGAAGGGAAAAATTGAAGAAAGAATGACTTCAGTGGAACCATAGAAGATCTCAAGCAAGAGAGCCGACTCACCAATGTGTGTGGAAAAGGTGGGACCACCCCTCGCTTGAAGGGGGCAGGCAAATTGCTCCAGTGCTTGAAGAGGGCAGACTTCACTCCTCAACATTTGGGGAGCGTTCAGCTGTCACCCCAGTGTTTGGAGAGGATAGGTTCCTATGCCGAGGTGTTCAGGGAGAGTTTGGCCACTGCTCCAATTCTTAGAGAGCATGGGGCCTACACCCCAGTTTTTGAGAATAACTAGGCCACTACTCCAGTGCTCAGACAAAGCATGCCCATTATGAAAGTGCTTGTTAGGGATGGGATTGATACCCGAACATGCCCACAGGACAAAGTATTGATCCACAGATGATTCTGAGATTAATGGAATTTGCCTGCTGGGTTTTAGGCTTGTTTGGGTCCTATGATACTATTTTCCTTCCAGTTTCTCCCTTCTAGAATGGGAATATCTATCTATCCTACACCTATCCCATCACTGTATTTTTTTAATATTATTAATTCAAATCCAAAGTATTATCTTAATAAAAATAATCTTAAGTGACATAATTTTTCTAGCCAACATAGAGAATGAAATTAAGAATAGAGGAAAATTTCAAGATAATTTAAACGTATTTTGCCAAAACAAAACAAAACAAAAAGCCAATTCAACTGCTTCACCAGATTTTCAACTCTTTTTTTTAAAAAAAAAAATAAGAACTTTTATTTTTAGAGAAGTTTTAGATTTACAGAAAAATTACACCAAAAGTATAGGGAGTTCCATATAACACCCCCCCACACACAGTTTTATTATTTATTATTAACATCTTAACATTAGTGTGGTATATTTGTTACAACTGATGAACCCTTATTAAAGTGTTACTATATGTAAAAAGTTTATATTTTACATTATGGCTTACACTTTGTGCTGTAGTTTTATAGGCTTTGACAATATATAATGCATGTATCTGTCATTGCAGTATCCTACAGAACAGTTTCACTGCCCTAAGAATGTCCTGTGTTCCACCTATTTATCCCTCCCCTTCCACTCTGAACCCCTGGCAACCACTATCTTTATATCAATGCTAAAAGTTATTCTATTAACACAAAATAATAATTACAATAACAATAAATCTACTTTGGTCATGGTTACACCCCCCCCCCCCTTATGTTCATTCCTCAATCTTGAGGAATTTAGGATGATGTCTGCTCTGACTGCTTCAGGCTGAGAGGGAACTTAGATATTATGGGGCAGATGAAAGGAATTGTTTTGCTTGCAGTTGTAGATACTCCTTTTTTTGTTGTTGTTATTTATTTATTTATTTATTTATTTAGGTACCGGGTGGCACTCAACCACTTAGCTACATCGGCTCCCCTGAGCTGGTTTCTTTGCTTGTTTGTTGTTTGGGTTTTTTTTTGTTGTTTTTTTCAGGAGGTACCGGGCAGCGAACCCAGGACCTCGTATGTGGAAAGCAGGCACTCAACCGCTTGAGTTACATCTGCTCCCCACTCCTTGTTTTTGGGGATGGGACTTGTCCATCATCATCATTTTGTTAGTTGTCCAGGATAGACCTGGAGAACTAGAGAGGAGGAGTTGGCCACAACTCTGCTGGGATTCAGGGTTCAACAAGCAAATGAACAATCTGAAGATTTAAGTCACTGAGAGATCTATTTAACAGGTATATTGAAAATTATAGGTCCAAATAAAAGGAGTAGAAGAATCATGGTTGGGGAATTATAAACGAGTATAACTGTGTCATATTGGAGAAATAGATTGTCATATACTCTCAAGTAGGACCCGCCAAGTGAGTGTTGATTTCATGAGGCTGTGTGCTTTGCCTATAGTGTCTAGACATGCCTAGAGCCCTCAGGAGCACTTTTTTTTTTTTAACTCAAACTTTATTTAAAATTCAAAAAATAAAATTACAGGCAAAAGGCAGCTCAACAAGTTATAGAAACATTACTCCTAAAAAGTTCTGTCTGGCACTTTTATCTCATCTAACTTCAACAACAAACTCAGTTCCTCCAGTGTTCAGAAAGATACACAGATTAACACAGATGAACATAAATTAGTTAAATTAGTTAAATGACATAGTCAAGTTCTCCTTATTACTGAAAAAAATAAAGAGAAAAAAATGCTTAATCAAATTCATATCTCACAAAACCATACCCCATATTATTTTTTTTACCTTTAGCATTAATATAGTACCTTTTTTGCTTTTGCTACAAAAACATTACAATATTGTTAACTATAGTCTATAAATTAACTTAATTTTTCCCATGTATCACCACATTTTAACACCTTAGAGAACATTCCTATGTTTATATTATTAACCACAATTCTCATCTACCACCAAAATCACTGTTACACATTTCCTATATTACCCTCCAGCTGTCCTCCAACTAACATTAACCTCCCAAGACTACTTGTTTCAGCTACAATCACATCCATAAATCAACACTGTTTGTTACACTCTTATAATGTACTACCAATACTATCCATTACCACATATTTACAATTGACTTTATTAAACATTCTATATACATACAGCATCAGCTACCCCGTCTCAACCCACTTTCTATCTCCCACCAACCTACACTTCATAGTCCAACTTCATAAGTCTACTCATTGTATTTAGTTCATATCAGTGAAACCACACAATATTCATCTTTTTGTGTCTGGCTTATTTTACTCAACATAATGTCCTCAAGGTTCCTTCATGTTGTCATGTGCTTCCCCAATTGATTTCTTCTTACAGCCGAAGAGTATTCTATCATATGTATATACCACATCTTGTTTATCCATTTATCTATTGATGGATACTTAGGTAGTTTCCATCTTGTAGCAATTGTCAATACCGCTCTGAACATCAGTGTGCAAATATCTGTTCACGTCCTTCCTTTCAGTTCTGAATATATTCCTATATTCCTAGTAGCGGGATTGCTGGATCATATGGCAGTTCTATATTTAGTTTCTTGAGGAAACTTCAAATGACTTCCACAGAGGTGTCACCATTTTACACTCCTACCAATAGTGAAG
>JAQZBX010099571.1:0-11463 GCA_029593785.1 Cabassous unicinctus
AAAAAAAGGAAAAAAGAAAAAGAAAGAGAGAAAAAGAAATCATTCTCTACCACTAAAGTCATGAAGATATTAAGCTCCATTGTTCTCAAGGCTTTATAAGTCTGACTTTTAAATCTAGGTCTTTATAGTCTTTTTACTATATGGAGTGAGAAAAGAGTACAATTTCACTCTTCAATGTAGTATCTTGTTTGTTTGTTTTTAAGATATAATTTATATAAAATAAAATACACAGATTTTAAGTATACAATGGGATTCCATGAAAGCATTCATGCGTTCATCAATGTGACCACCAACGAGATCACTATGGAACATTTCCATCACCCAGAAAGTCCTGTCATTTCCATTTACTTTCTTAACAACACAGAATAGTTTTGCCTGGTCTGGAACTTAATATAAATGAATGATGTAGTATATGCTCTTTTGTATCTCACTTCTTTTTCTGAACATGATTTTTTTAGATACATCCACATTGCCATGTATCAGTTTCTTTTTTAATTTGTATTTTTGAGTGTTATTCTATCATATAAATATACTGTTAATGTAGTATTCATTTTCTGTTCCTTGCTGATATATGGGAACAATGTTGATATCTGTATATTGATTTAATATCCAGTTTTCTTCCTGAACTTTCAAATTCTAATAACTGTAGATTCTGGTGAATTCTCTACAGATTCGGTTGTATCATCAATTACTGAGAGTTTTTTTCTCTTCCTTTCTAATCCTTACACTTTTTGCATTTTCTGCTTTCCTTAGTGCACTGACTAGGGCTTTTAGTACAATGTTGAATGAAAATAATTATAATAGGCAATCTTTGGATCATTATCAAATTTGAAGAAAAATAGTTCAACATTCACTATTTAATATGATGATTTTTCTTTTCCTCTTTTTTATTAAATTTGATCAGACTGAGGAAGCTCCATACATCCCTGGAATAAACATAGTTTTATTTTAAAATTATATGATTTGCTACCACCTTGATTAAAGTTTTTTACATTGATATTTATGAATGAGACTAAAATTTGCCTCTGTCATACTAAAGTTAGGCTGGCCTCATAAAGTGTGGTGGGAAGAGTTTCCTCTTTATTTTTCTTTTGTGTGTTATGTAAAATTGGAATAGTTTCTTCCATAAGTGTTTGATAGATCACCTTAACGAAGCTAGCTGGCCCTAGGATTTTTTTTTTGTGGGAACATTTTTGACCACTGATTCTATTTTCAATGGTAAATGAAAATAAGTCATACCTTCTAAATCTTCTTGAACCAGCTTAAGTTAATTTTTTTTAATAATCTTTTGAAGTTTTTCTCAAAATTTATTGGCATAAAGTTGTCAATCATATATAGCATTATCTTTTTAATCACTGAAACATTTGGATATATGGTCTTGTTTTCATTTCTGAAATTGTTTTCTTGTACCTTCTTTCATTTTACTCAATAGTAGGAGAATTTTATCTATTTAATTTATCTTTATCATTTTGTATCCTATTTGTATATTTGTTTTATAATTAATTTATTTGTCTTCCTGTCTTTATTATATCCTACTTTATACTCTCTGGTATTTTATTCTAACTTTGTGAAGTGGATGCACAGTTAATTCAATTTTCCAATTTTTAATTTGTAAAAGATATGCATGCAATGCTATACATTTTCCTTGAAGTGATGTTTCATTTACATTGCATAATTTTTGATTTGTAGTATTTTCATTTCCATTTAATTCACAATGGTTTCTATCTCAATTATGTATTTATTAATCCAAGGATTATTTAGGATGTTGCTTATTTTCAAAAGTGATAAGAGTTTTGGTTATTATTTTTTTTTTGTTAATGATTCTAGTTCATTTGCTTTTTGATCTGAGAATGTTCTCTACATGATTTCAATCTTTTAAAATTTGTTAAGACTAGCAAGATGACTTAGGATTATCTTACATAATTGTATTTTGTATATTTTTTAAAAGTGTATATATTCTGCAGTGATCGAGTCCTGTGTTAAGGTTAATTCTATTAATTAACCTAACCTATTAAGGTTAGGTTAAGGTTAAATCTATTTATTTCTGATGTTTTGCAAGCTTGTTTTAAGAATTACTGAGCAAGGTGTGCTACTGTCTCATACCATAAATATGAATTTGTCTATATTTCTAACTAGTTTTATGACTTTTGATTTAATATATTCTTGATAACTTAAAAATTTAAAATAGTTTTTCTTTTTAGTAAATTACACTTTTCCATTATAAAGGACTTTTACTTCTAATAATGCCCTCTGCCTTAAAGGATATCTTGTCTGATATTCTTTGTATTACTATTTGGATGCATTCTATTACTATTTGGATGCATTTCTTTTTACTGTTCTTTTACTTTCAACCTTTCTGTACCCCTTTTAGATACTAGATTGTTTTAGATGCAATTCTTATAGACAGTATACAATTGAATTATTTTTATTTGGTTTAACAACTTATACCTATAAAGCAGAACATTTAATATATTTATATGCAGTGTATTTGCAAATATATTTAGGTTTAAGTCTGCCATCTTGTAATTAATACATTCTACCATTTTTTACATTCTAAACTTCTTTTCTCTCCTTTCCTACTTTCTCTTGGATTTTTCCCCTTTCTCTCTCTACTAATTTATAAGTTGTATACTAATTTAATAGTTCCTCTGGAATTTACGACATGCATACTTCATTTATCAACATCCAAAGGTAATCAATACCTTTGTCCTCCCCACAGATAAACATTTTCAGACAATCTTGATCCCACTTACCTAGTTTATCCACCTATCAAATTATAATTTATTGTTGTCATGTATTTTAATATTATCTTTTTTCTCTTTACTCCAAAAAAGCATCACTATTGCTGTTTTGTACAGTAAATATTTATTTACATCTACCCATATGTTTACCACTTTCTTTGCTCTTCTTTTCTATTTTCATGTCTGTGTAAACATCTAGAATTGCTTTTCTTCTGCTTTTTTTCCTGCCTGTAGAATAGCTTTGAAATTTCCTGTGTTCATGGTTTTCTTGTGGCAAAATTTGTTTTTGTTTATCTGAACATGTCTTTATTTCATCTTCTTTCTCAAAAAAGTTTTAAATTGTTAGTTTTCTTCCTTCAGCACATTGAGGATATCATTGTACTGGCTCTAGCCTCAATGTTGTGGTTGAGAATTCAGCTGTCTAAAACAGCTGTCCTTTCTTCTCTGGTTGATTTTACGATTTGGTTTTGTTTTTAGTTCTGCATTTTCACTATAGTGTTTGTCGGCGTGGATTTCACTCTAACTATGGCAGGTTTTTAATAGCAAGAAACTTGGTTTCTGATAAGGGGTTTATGGTAACAGAGTAACTACTGCTGAGTGCCTAGTGCTGGAGTTGTATTCAGGGGGCTGGAAGGATTAGAGAGTATCAAAGGTTACCATTAATTCATAGTGAAATTCAAAGCTATTGGGGAAAATCTGTCTCAGACCCAATTCTCTGCCATCATTTATAGTCATTTAGTAATAAGAAACCAGATATATTTATCTAGTGTGGATAGATGGAAATTTAAAAAAACCCACGTTCTCATAATTAGCATAGTATTGGTAAAATAAATGTAGTATAACTATAATTGAGGATTCAGAAAATAAAAATACCCATGACTTTATAGTAGAAAGGTAATGAGTCTTTCTTTGTTTTTTTTTGCTACTTAATTACATGTCTAAGGATATTAAAAAAAAACTTTTTCTGACCTCAATATAACTGTAAATCAGTATTAGTACACAAAAGTAAAAAAGAAAAATGAAGACATATGAACAGATTAAGGTACACATGGAGAAATGAATTCATTTGCAGATAGGACCTATCCAAATACAGATAAAAAGTATTTCTATAAGTGTTACTTAATTCCTTATAAAACCCCTCATGTCTTTTTTCTTTCACTCTACTCCCAATGGTTATCTCTAAGTTTATGTATAAACATTTTATGTCAGGTTTTCTTTTCTCCAGTATCTGTGTGTGTAAACTAACCCATGTAATAATATTAATTCTCCTAAAGCCTATTTTGATCTGAATACTTTCCTATTTTAGAAGAATACAGCTCTGAGGAAATAATTAGGTATGTATTCACAAGAGTAATAATGCAGTATTCCTAAAATGATAGAGGCTAAGTGAGGAGAGAGTTTCAAGAATAGAGAGTGCTCAACAATGCAGCATAAAGGTAATAAAGTAAAGACTAAAGAAAGTCCACTTATTTTAGGAACTCAGATTATCAGTGACTTTGGAGAAACAGTAGAGCAAATAGGTTAGGAATATGGCTAATACATTCACACTGTTCGAATCCTGTTGTGCCTCTTAAAAGCCAAGTAACCTTGAACACATTACTAAACTCAGAAGTAGGTACTACCTAAATGAGTTAGGAAACATGAAGCATTCAGTACTATGCCTGGTAAATCAAAAGATGTTATAATTAATTATTATTAGTGAAGAAAATCTCAGTGCATTGGTAGTGCCATCTGTTTAGACTGCAACAGGTTGAAAAGTAAAAATGAAGTTGAGGAAATAGAAATAGGGCAAACATGTTCGCATGACAGAAGCAATTAAATGAGTTCATAAAGTTTAACAGGAGAACTTTTAAAATGTAACATACTTGAGGATATTTGAATGCTCACTGATGGAGCCGGTAGGGAGAAAGAGAATGAAGATAAAATAAAGAAAGGTGATGGTTGGTAGAAGTCCAGGAGAAAGAAAGAAGATTGGATCCAGAGTAACGGGGGAGATGGGGATAAAGAAATAGTGGGTGAGAATGCAAGGAAGTTTTCATATTTGTTGACAGGAAGTTAAAGGGGTTGTTAAGAAACAATCTATTGCTTTTACTATACCTTTACTTGGAGAAGTGGGAGGTGAGATTATCTGCTAAGAGGTAAAGAGTGGCAGAAGACATTGGATATGATGAGACTGGAGGTTTAAAGACCTCAAAGAAAGTTCAAAGAATTGCCAAGCAGTGCTGTTGGCTCATTTGAGGTTAGAGATCACGAGTTCATTGTAGCACTAATCTACTGGTTATGTGATTTTGTCCAGTAGCATTCAGTAGACCAAATGAATTTGAATTAAGGTAGGGTTGGAGTTTTACCAGTTTTGTTTTGGTTTGTTTTCATTTTTGATGGCAATACATTGAGGCAATGAGATTAAGGATATTGGCAAGAGAATGATTTAAGTGATAGAGCATGAAATCTAAAGTAGACATAAATGGCAGTGAAGACAAAATGAGTATCAACAACAGGAAGAATTTATAGCTCAAAGGGAAAGAGCCCTCACCAAGCGTGAAGACCCTTTATATTGATATGGATTAAGTGTGAGAGCTTCAGAACCAGGGAGTTATGTTTGGGGAGAGTAACATCTGAATTCATGGTTTCAAGGGTGCATGGGTTCCAGGCACTCACAAAATCATGTCTGTGAGGGTGGTAGAAGTTGGTTTCACTGAGCCTTCTAAGACTAATGTAGTTCAATGACACTTCAACCTACTCTGAATTTAAAGCCTAGAATTTTTGTATGTGCCATTCATTTGACAATGAATCATATACTTCAAATTATGTCTACTTTTTTCTTAAATGATGTATTAGGGTACTCTAGAGAAACAGAATCAACAGGAGATAACTGTAAATATTATGAGAGTTTATAAAATTATCTCACACGACTTTGGTGATGCATAACTACAAATTCCGAAGTGCAGGGTACAAGCTGGGAACTCAAATGGAGGTTTTCGATGAGTTACCAGGAGAAACTGCCTGGCTGAAGTAGAGATGGAAATCCTCTCTTTTGACTGCTGAAATCATCACTTCTCCTTTTAAAGTCATCAACTGATTGAATGAGATGTTTCTCATTGCTGAAAGCAATCTCCTCAGTTGATTATAGATGTAATGAGACATACACAATCAACATACTGATGATTTAAGTCCACGAAATGTCCTCACAATAACAATTGGGCAAGTGGATTCTTGACCAAACAACTGGACACCATTACCTGGTCAAGTTGACACATGAACCTAACCATCACAAGTGATATCAAATAATTCCTGCAATTATTTGTTTATGCTTCTATGCTCCAACTCCAGTGATGGTTTGAAAAGCTGTAAGCAGATATTATATAGAGGTGTTGGGAAAGCTGCTTTAAATATTTACATTTTTTACATACAACTTTTACATTGTTGACGCAAAAAAATTTTATATTCCTGTGTTAAAAATTTTAAGCATTATTCGCTTTTGAATTTTTAATTGTCTTTTATAATTCGTGTTTTTCTATCAGACTATTATATTAATTAAAAACTGAAGTCATAAAACTCCAAATCTAGCTCTCAAGTAATTATAGGAGCACTGTAAATTAGTTTGTGGATTTCCACATCCACTTATAAATGGGGCAGTTCCTTCATATGGGCATTGACACATACATAATGTTTTCAAAGATACTTAATAAGGGAAAGCATTACCATATCAACAGTTACAGTATAGATTTACTAGATACATGTCCAAAATTAGGGTTCTACTCCCAGTTTTTCCATGCTTAAAAAAGAATGAATGGCTTTCCAGTTGAGGAGCTGTTAAATTGGCAGGGTTTATTCTGCTCACTGGCTGAGTGCATACAATGCCTGCAGCCTTATCACCTGGAGCAGGGATACTGTCAGATCTCATAAACTGAGCAGTGTCTGTCTGCTCAGGATTTGAATGTGAGATTGACCAAGGCTTCAGAGTACCAAATTTTGGACTAGTCTCTGCTCCCCGGGCAATTAATGAGTGGCAATTTCAATTTTCTGAATTTGGCAAGAATGTTAAAAGGATTACTTAATGTTCACTGATGCTGATCAAGACAGAACTTTCCTGCTTTGATGATTTTTACACGTTCTTTTACTTTGATGGAAGGTAGTGTTTCATTCAGTAGATGGTATATTCAAGGTATTAGCACACTGCATCCTTGAAGATTAATTCAAGTGACCCTCAAAGCCAAAAATTGAAATTATCAAGGTTTTCTATATCCTCAAACAATCCTCAAGAATATGGTTGTCCCTGTTTTTGTTCACCACAATACTGAGGATCCAAAAAAGAAATAACACAAACACTCTGAGTAATAACATCCTATCACATCTTC
Organism: Cabassous unicinctus; assembly: GCA_029593785.1. Taxonomy (NCBI): domain Eukaryota; kingdom Metazoa; phylum Chordata; class Mammalia; order Cingulata; family Chlamyphoridae; genus Cabassous; species Cabassous unicinctus. The sequence goes on from JAQZBX010099571.1 coordinate 7,100, forward strand.
TAAGCCTACATTTATTATAAGAAGACATAAAAAATAAAGATTAAATTTTAAAACTTTACATTTCGGAGAATAATATTTGCTTTTTCTTAAAAGAGGAATTTGTCATAATAGCTTTTGTGCTTGTTTGTCTGGTTTTCTTTCTTTTTTGTTTTGTTTGGTTTGCCAGTTATGTTCACTTTTTATTGTAAAGATTGAGTTCCAGCATTAAAATTTAACACTCTAGATTTAATGGCTTTGAACTTTATCACAAACAGGAAAATAAGGCCAGAACAAATAGATTAAAGCTGGTTTCACAACCAATCTTAATTGCATAATAATACTTAGAGTCTTCATAAAAGTGTTTTCTCATAAAAGTTGATGAAATAAAATGGTACAGCAGAGACATTTTAGCTTCTAGGTACAGTGATTTCTCAGATAGATTTAAAACCTTTACTTAGGTTCTCCCACATTAAATTCACAAAAACCTACAGGTTTATATTGGACAAATTTAATGTATTGTTTTTGCTAAGGGTATTATTTAGATTGCTGTTGGTCCATTTTAATGAACTCAAGTATTTTACTGCCCTGCACTTAGAAAGAAGAAAGACTAACCATGCCCCTTAATGGCCAACAATTAAAAAGTTGTCCTGGTATTCTTCAACATTGTGTTTTTATTTTGATTCTGTGATATCTAAAATAGCATTTACCTTTTCTTTTATTACCATGCATAATACTTTCTTATGGCATTTTTTGCAAACTGAACTGACATATGTATCATATAATAATGAATATAATCCTGATGAATATATGTAAATATAATTAATTTACTTATTTATAGTCTGTCTTTCCCATTATAATGTAAACTCCATGAGACAAGAACTTTTGTTGTTCTCTGATGTACTCCCTAATGCATGGCATACAGTAGATGCTCATTAAGTATTTTATGAATGAACTAACAAATGAGTATGTATACTGACACAAAATCCATAAAATTGGACACTCAAGTCACTCAATATACCCTAAGTAAATGAATAATCAATTAGTTTAGTGTTTCTTAAGCAAAATATGATTTGTTTTCAGGGATTTATGCTTTTGCAGAGAACAGGGAAATAATGGGTAGTTAGATTGATTATTCCAAGCAAAATGGAAGGACCTATAAAAGTGCAAGCACATTAGTACCAGGCCTTACTTGAAAAAAGCAGAACCAACAAACCTCTAACCAAGGAGAAATTATTTACACATTTTCTTCTCCTTTCTAAAGTAATAGAAACAAAGAATTTGGAAACTGATTTTTGTTCCAATTGTCTTCTATTAGATTCATGACATATTATCCTCATTAAATCGTAATTGGGGACAAGGCTCAACAAAGATCTTATTAACTATTGTGTTCTCAATGCACATAATAATTGATCCATCACTGTTGTTCAGAGGATGAATGGTGAGTTCTGTCTAGCTCAAAGTTGTATTTTGATATTGCATTATTGATAGGTGTTCTCTCCGAATCTGTTGATGCTACCATTGGTGTCTTTGAAGATAATGTTCTACAACTAGGCTAGATTTAATATGTGTAATGGAAATAAACACACATGGGCATTGAAATTCTCACTCTGTCTCTTATTGACTGCTTGATCTTAGGACTACTAAACCCAGGGAACCTTAATTACTTTACCTGTAAAATATGAATAATAATACCTATCTCTCAGTATTTCTGTAAGGAGTAAGTGAAATTATGTTTGTCAGTTGCATAATGAGGGATAATTAAAATAATGCCTATTTGCAAATGGATAGTGATCTCTGTGATTCATTTTGAAGCCAACATAAGAAATGCAAAGTCTAGATGTTATTCTGACAGGAAATTCCTATGTGAAGTAGACAAAGTAATTTCATTATAGGTATGATTGGCAGAGTATAATAGATTGCAGTCATGGGGATAGCATGAAACACTACCCTTTGTATTACATTTAATGTCCTTTCTGATTCCAAAATTCTACACGTCTGTTAATCAAGACTTGGGAGGTGTATTTTTTACAGTTATACAAGAAGCTAATAGCAGAGAAGCTGGTGGTGAACATAGCCTCCATAAACCCAGTCTTTATCATTTAGGCCCCATAATTGGAAACGCTGCCATCTTTATTTACTGTCGTTATTCCTAACAATGAATTTATGTCTTGGAGGGTTTACTTAGACTGGAGAGAATCTAGAAAATGTGAATTGACAATGTGTTGTGGACATAACAGCTTTTTTTCCTCCCTCTCTTCTTATGATAAAATGTACAGTTGTGATAAGTTTAGCTCTAATAGTTTTTAATTTTATGTGTATTCATCAAAATATTGTGTACTGCAAAGTCCTGTGATACTCCGTCAGGTACCTTATAAAATCTCCAATGTTTTAGACTCTCAAAATTATTCGTCTCAGAAGTTTCCTAATGGATAAGGGAATTTTGCACTCTCAAAAACTATATACTGTGGACTGGACTGTTCCTGCTTCTAAGAGAGTCTGTCTGTTTATCACTGCATAGAAGAGAAAATAACAGCTGTATCCCCTGATGCTTAGGGTTACTCTGACCTTTCTGGAAGAGTTAATTGCTACTTGGCTTGAGATCTCTTCTGAGGGAGTCCTACTTCCAGTAAGCAGCAGCCATTGCTTGTTGGAGAGGACGGAAGCTATATCTGCTGGTGGTTGGTATTGTGCTGACCTCTCCAGAGTGGGTCAAACATGCCTTACAGAGTTCTGAGATCAAGTTTTGGTGGCAAGAGAAACAAGTTTTCAGGAAGGACTACAAAATCTAAAATGTTTGCTTAGTATGATTTCTTTACCACTTAGAAAAAAGCTTATCATTTGTAACTGCTGTAGGCACACAGAGCCTCAGGGAAAGTTTGCAGACCTGTATATGCTCAGAAAAAGACCCAGGGAGTCTCCAGTGTCATCTCCAGTGCACATGCTGAGGACTGGTTGGGTTAAAAGTTCAACACTATACCTGATGCAGAGGAGACCTGCAGCAAGGTTTAGTTTCCTAACCTGCTCTGTTGGATAGCACCCACAATAGAACATACTGCAGTCTCCACCCCAGCCTCTGTCACCCAGCTGCCCACACACACCCCCAACACACAAACACACACTCACCAATATAACTTCAATACAGGTGGAATTCACCAACCCAATGTGGTGATACATACCATCCACCTGTCTACCATCAGCTGCAAATGGTGATTTGATTTACAAGGTGTAGTAGTCAGAGAAACAGAACTGACAGGTCAATACACACACACACACACACACACACACACAAATCCAATCCCCATAATAAATCTCTTCATATTTTAGGTATTGGCTCATGTGACCATGGGGATTGTCAAGTCCAAATTCCGTAGGGCAGACTACAAACTGGAAACTCCGATGAAGGTGAAGTTGAGATCCCCAGGAAAAGCTGGCTGGCTGAAAAGGAGGCAAAAATTCCTCTTTCTGATGACCTCTGAAATCCTCAGTTTTGACTTTAAAGATCTCCAATTGATTGGATGAGGAGATTCCCCTCAGTTCTGAGGGCAGTCTCCTTTGTTGATTATAGATGCAATCAGCCATAAATGCAGTCACTTAGTATAGATTCAAATTGGTCTACAAAATACCCTCACAGTAGTAATCAGGCCAGTGCTTGCTTGATGAACAGCTGGACACCATAACCTAGCCAAGCTGACACATGAAATTAATTATCACAGTCCACCCACTGTCAACTTGCACCTATACACATCTCCTTAAATCATTCTTAATATCCAAATGAAGACAATAATATAGTCATATTTTCACATAATGTAGTAAAACTTTCCTGTGTACCATGGAAAATGTAGTAACCCTTTCCCCAGAACAGCATGTAAGTCCTTGGGTGGTATTCACTTTTATATGATTTAAATACTATGTATTTAAATAGTAACTTAAATACTATGACATGATAAGGGAATAAGAGATGGAAGAGAACAAAGATATTTGCTTTACGTATATATATACAAACATATTCATGATAAAATAAGGAAAAATACTAATAACCATCACATTTCTGCAGCTGGTCGTGTAGTTGTATCTGATATTCATAACTGCCTTCTTATAAATATCATTCCATATTCCCTTTACCCTCAGCAAACACTTCAGCTGGTTGTGGGTTTTTTTGTTTGTTTGTTTGTTTTTTAAGATTTATTTATTTTATTTATTTATCCCCCCCTTGCTGCTTGTGCTGCTGTGTCCATTCGCTGCATGTCTTCTCTGTGTCTGCTTATCTCCCCCTTGCTGTGAGGTCTTGCCGCAACAGCCCACGGCGCCGCGCCGCGCCAGCTGGCCTGCCCTCACAAAGAGGCGCCGGGAAGCGAACCCGGGGCCTCTCATATGGTAAACGGGTG
>JAQZBX010099572.1:0-11458 GCA_029593785.1 Cabassous unicinctus
GGGGGGGGGGGGGGAGGCATTATTCAAAGATATGGGTCATCAAATGATCAAACAAATGAATGAAAAAATAATTATGATTTATCTTTTTCAATGAGAGGTTTACGGTGCTATGAGAACATATAATGAGATCATGCGGTTTTAATTAATCTAAAAAGTTAGGGTAGGCTGAAATATTAAGGATGAGCGGTTTAATTGACAATGGGAGCAAGAGAAGCAACCTGGGCATACAAAGCAGTATGTACAAGGGTCCTGTGACTGGAGGGACCATGATATGTGGCAAGAATAAAAGCAGAGGAGGGGCGGATGTGGCTCAAATGGTTGGGCGTCCGTCTGCCATATAGAGGGACCTGGGTTCAATCCCCGGGACCTTCCGATAAAAATTAAAAAAAAAAAAATGTATATAGAAGGCGCATGGGCTGCCAGGTTCTGTGTGCCGGTGAGCTGCCAGGACCCGGGAGCCATGCAGCAAGATGATGACGTTACAGGAGAGGTGCAGGGAGAGACAAGACGAGATTCTCTGAAAGCTCCAAAAACCAGGAACGCGAGGTGGCGCAGGTGGCAGAACACCTCTCTCCTACATCGGAGGTCTCCAGGATCGTGTCCTGGTGAAGACTGGAGGAGGAGGATGAGAAGAGATGGCAGGAAACAGAAATGGAGAATTGCCCAACAAATGGACACAAAAACATCAAATGAGGAAGTGGGGTTTAAAATGGATAAAGTAAATAAATAAATCTTTGAAGAAAAAAAAAAAAAGAATAAAAGCAGAGCAATGTGTGGCAGCTCACCGGCACACAGAGCCTGGGAGGGGGATACAGCAGAAAATGCAGGGAGAGAGGCAGCAGTCAGACCATGCAGAGCCTTGTCAAGCATCGTAAAGAGTTTTGAAAATGATGGAACGCTGTTGATGTATTTTAAGAAAGAGAATATGTTCAGATTTGTCTTACCAAAGAGATTATTCTGGATGCAATTGGGAAAATAAATTTAAGGGGCACAAGGGTAGATGTGAGTGGACCAGTTTAGAGGCTTCTGTTAAACTCTGTGTGAAAAATGATTATATTTTGGAATAATGTGGTCTCGTAGAGATGGAGAGAAATGAAAAGATTTGAGAGAAACTTAGAGATAAAATCCATACAATGTGGTGATGGATTGGAAATAGGGAGCCAGGGAGAAGGAAGAGTCAAGAGTAACTTCTATACTTAATACTTAATACTATACTTAATACTTAATACTATACATTAATACTTAATGGTATTCTGTTGTAGACATATTGGATTTCAAGCAATGGAAGAAATTATAACAGTGAGGTGAAGCCAGTGGCCACTAGATGCTTTTGGGGCAGGGAGGGGAAGGGCAGTTGTAATACAGGGGCTTTTTCAGGACTTGGGGATTGTCCTGAGTGACGTTGTGGTGACAGATATAGGCCATTTTACATCAGCATATACCATGCAGAACTGTGTGGGAGAGAGCGTGGTCTACGATGTGAACTGTGGTCCATGCTTAGTGGCAAAGCCCCAGGATGTGTATATCCATTGCAGGTGATGTGCCACACTAATGAAAGAGGTTTATGTGAGATGTTATGGGAGGTGTGGGAGGTGGAGATCATGGGAATCCCTGTAATTTTTGTGTAACATTTACGTAATCTAAGCATCTTTTAAAATATATATGAAAAAAAATAACATTTATGTAAGCAAATGCACATATATGCATCTATATCTATATATCATTTTACAAATATTAGTTTGTATTGTGAAAAATTTGATTTTTACCCACAATAAAAAATAATAATAATAATAATAATAAAAGAGTAACTCCTAGATTTAGGAATCATATATTAGATGCTTGCCTTAGGACATGTTGACTCTTAGGCGCTATTGAGACAATCAAGAGGAAATACTGAAGTAGGGGCTTAGTGATATGGGTCTAGAGCTCAGAGAAGTTTGAGTTGAATTAGATATGTGTGAAATGCATGGCTCAGCATCGGTGCAGAAGTGCTGCTCACAGCTATCAGTTTCCCACAGCGTCCTTACTGTGGTGATGATTCACATAGCTACAGTCACATGATCACATGACTAAATGCACTAGCACATTTAAAGTACGTCAAACTGTGCTAGAACACAGTAAGAGCTTAAAGGTTAAGGGGAAAATGTAAGAGATGATATCCCCCAAAATATTTATTCTTTCTGTGTACCAGTGTAAGAAATTATGTCTTCAAAATTGAATCCAGCCTTGGAAACTTAGTAGCAAAGGGGTAAATATCTGCATTTGTTATTAAGAACATTTTACTCTGTTTCCCAAGAGAAATTTAGTATTTCTAGAAATTACCCATTATACTGGTATCAGCAAAAGCCCTGAATAAGGAGGCAAGAGATCTTGTTCTAATTCTTAGCCCCACCTTCCCTAATTGTATGACCTCCCCTTGTCTTCCCGAATGAATTAAAGAAGATGACCCCTTTCAAGTGTAAACTTTCCTAACTGGTCTCAAAATATCTCAGCAAAACACAGCCTCTTGACATTCACTTGAGGGAGTGAACAGGAGAGCCACAAAGAAGCTGAACCCCAAAAACAGTTGGGTTTGTGATGGTCCATCGCCAAAGCCCTGAAACAGAGATGGTCCACCAAGGTGGCATGATCGTCTGATTAGCAGTCATCCTGGATTTGCTTGCCATTATTCTCCCAGGGTTTCCTTTTAAGTCAGGGGTCAGTGATTTCCCCACTTCCTACCCCTGAGGAAGATGTGAAACGTGTAAGTGGTAGGATTAGAAACACTGGCGCCAGGAGACAAATCGGTCTAGGGTGCAGGCACGTGGGTGTTCTGAGGCCCTACTTGGGATTTCCAAACCCTGGGGACCCCTTGAACCCTGGGAAAGAGATGAGGCAGCTGAAAGCAGATCTAATTTAAGGTCACCTCCCGCCAGAGGACCTCATTAGAAGAGGAAGCAAGTACTTGGGAGGGTACTTGGGGGGATTTACTACTCATGGAGATACACCGTGCACTGGGTTTAAGAGCATGGCTGTAGGTCAAAGGCTTAATGGCCCTCACAGACCTTAGAGGGAGGAAGGGTCCATTGGGCAGGTGGAGGGTTTGAATCCCAGCTCTGCCACCAAGTAGCTTGTGCTCTTAGACAAGTTCCTTTCTGAGCCTTAGGTTTCTCATCTTGAGATTACAGGTGGGAGAGCAAAGCACACAGTAGGGACAAATTTCTAAATCTGAATCCTGGGTGATCTCCAGAGCAGACAACTTTCATTTGCCTCATAGCATTCAACAAGAAACTTCAACCTATGAGGTATCCATTGGAATAAATGGAAGAGCCATTCTTTTTTTTTTTTTTTTTTTTTTTCCTGTCCTTGTTCCCATTGAGTGATCTTTCACAGAATTCTGCTGGGATCAATTATGGATAAAGGAATAAAGGAACAGGAGGGAGGCAGAGGAAGGCAGACCCTGGAACCAACTCAGGTCACTCTGAAAGTTTCTGAGCTCAGTGGATCTTTTCTCAAACATGTTTTGCCCGTGTTTTCAACCATGCAGAGCCCCAGAAATGTTTTCTGGATCATGAGCTTTTTTGGAATGTATTTGTAGGAAACTTTTGCTATAAACAGAACTATCCTGAGAGGCTGCCAAGCCATGGACTCACCCTGAGCCCAAGAGATCCAGGAAAATAGATCTGATGGATAAATGAAGTGGTTTTGTCAGCTGCATCAAAACTTTAAAGTCATAATTTCTTATACTGGTACATAGATAGAAAAAGTGTTATCAGAGATATAACCTCTTTTATTTCTCTACCCACCACCCCAGAGATTCTGAATTATTGGAAGGGGGAAGGGAAGGGATTTCTAAATTTTTTTAAAATTTTATATACTTTACAGGCAACGCTAATGTGCAGTCAGGGTTGAAAACCACTGAGTTAGTTCAAGAAAGGGAAGGGAAAGTTCAGAGTTTATGATTGAATGGGATTTTGCTGATGGCTGACAGCAAGCGGCAGAAGTAACCGAGTCAGATGGATGCTGTGGGCCTCACTTAGGCGTGGGAGCCTGGCAGTGAGGGGTGACCTGGCATCTGCAGGCTGACCCCTGCGGGGCAGGAGGACCTTAGCCCTGGTGGTCCTTTAAGCAGACGGTAGTGGTGAAGGGGTGCAGGCTTTGACAGAAGTCTGCAAATCTACTTTAGTAAAAGTCCACAAAAGAGCTGTCTCTATTCACCATCTCCACGTCCTTCCCTCATCCCATATATTTCTCACCTCCTTTTATATCTATTCTAATCAGCCTTTTACCCCCATGAAAACTGCTCTTGTCTAGTTCACCAAGGGTCTTCAGGGGCCAAAGCTGAAGTTCAGAGAGTTTCAGACCTTATTCACCTACAATCAGCTGAACTGATCCATCTCTCTCTATTTCATTTGATGCGGCAGCTGGGTTATCCTCCCATGTCGGTATCTACTCTGTCTCAGAACCTTTGCTGTATCCTCTTCACTGCTTTGACCTCTACAAAATGGAATGTCCTTGGGTCCAGTACTCAGATGACTTTTCATACTCACTCCCTAGATGATTTTATTCTATCCTGTAGCCTATCTTATATCATCTACATATTGGTGACTTCCGTCTTTACATGTCCTGTCTAGATCTCTCCACTGAACTCCAGACTCACCTAGCAAACTGTCCACTTGGCTCTGCATTTGGATATCTAACAGAGATCTAAAAATTAGCATTTGCATAACTCAATTCTTGAATAATTTCCCAATTCCATTTCCCATCTGATCTTCGCCATTTCAGAAAATGGCAATTCGTTCCTTCAGATACTCAGGATAAAAACCTTGGAATCATGCTTGATTTGTCTCTTTCTCTTATACCCCACATCCATGGAACCAGCAAGTCTTATTGAATATATCCAGAAAGCAAATAGTTCTCTCTATTCCCACTACTATGTCCTAGCACAAGCCACCACCAGCTCTCACTGAATTACTCGTCCCCCTGCTTCCACCTTCATCCCTCAATCTATTTCTCTACACTTCAAAGAGTAATCCTTTCAAAATACTGGTCATTGCCAGTGGGCCCTACTTTAGAGTTTGTGCTCCTGTGAATGACAGAGTTGGACTCAGTTATGGCTTCCCTAAACATGGCTCATCTGTCCCTTCTATTTGAACCTATACTTGGTGCTGGAGTTGGTAAGTGTACGTCCAAAGACTTAAATCTTTGGGCTCTCCTTGTGCCAGCTGGACCCTGAGCATCAGCGGAGTTGCTACATCTACTCTCCAGTTCATTGGACTCACCCAGGAAAACTAACAAGGAGATGAGGATGGACAACCAAAGAAATGAGAGAGCCTACAACTGCAAGCAAGGGAATCCCATTCATTGGCTGTATGGGATTGAAGTCTCTTCTCAATTAGAGGTGGAGTGGACATCACCATCCCAGAATCCTCAGGATTGGGAAATGAACTATGGACTAGAGTGGACTTACTGGTATTCTACTATAGACTTATTATGATTCTAGCAATAGAAGAAATTACAACATTGATGTGGAGGCAGTGGCCACTGGAGGCTCTGAGGGCCAAGAGAGGAAAAAACAGGTATAATACGGAGGCATTTTCAGGACTTGGGAATCATCCTGAATGACATTGCAACAACAGATATAGGCCATTATATATCTTCCCATAACCATCAGAATTGTGTGGGAGAGAGTGTAAACTACAATGTAAACTATAATCCATGCTCAGTGGCAATGCCCCAAAATGTGTTTATCAATTGCAATGAATGGACCACACTAATGAAGGATGTTGTTTATCTGGGAAAATGTGGGAGGTATGGGGAGTGGGGCATATGGGAATCCCTACATTTTTTATGTAACATTTATATAATCTAAGTATCTTTCAAAAAATATATTTAAAATAAAAGTGCTACATACTATATGATTCCATTTATATAAAATGTAAATATAAATCAATTCATAAATATGAAAATAGATTAGTGGTTTTTATGTAGGACTGGGGAAGGGCTGCTAAGGGGTGTGGAGTTTTTCTTTTTGGAGTGATGAAATAGTTCTAAAATTTTTTTGTAGTGATGAACGCACAGCACTGTTATTTTACTTAGAGCCATCGATGGTACACTTTGGATAGATCATATGGTATGTGAATATAGCTCAATAAAACTGCTTAAATAAATAAATAATTATAAAAATACTGGTCAGAAAATATAAGTCTTCTACCGCCCAGTGGTTCCCCATGTTACGACAGGTAAAATCCAAAGCTTTTATTCCGGCCTTCAAGGCTCTCCATGATCTTGCCCCCCGCTTCCTCACTGTCTTCATTTCAACCCCTCTTCCATGTTCTTCTGTTCCTTCTACTCCAGTCATATCCAGTCACTACGACCGGCAGCTTATCAACAGAGACCATTCTAGTTGTATTCTTAGTGGGTAGGTTTTGGGGGAACGAGGAAGGAAATGTCATTAGCCTAATAATTGGCCATTCCAAGCAAGCTCCCATTTGGGAGCTTTTGCATTTGTTGATTCCTCTGCCCAGATGCTTCCTTCCAGGACACCTGCTAGTCTCCTTCTTTCCTTCATTTAGGTCTCTGATCACAGGCCACTCTCTAAAGGGTTCCCTGACCACACTCTCTAAAATAACACCTCTCTCCCTTCACTCTCTTTTTCCCTCTTACCTAGCATAATTTTTCTCCAAGGCACTATCACCTCCTCACATAGAATTAACTCATTTGTTTACTAGCGGTCTCCCCTCCACTTCCCACCTAAAGTTAAGCCCCTAAACTTCCTGCATTCTGTTCATGGTGCCTAGGATCTTGTAGGAGTTCAATTTTTGTTGAATGGAAAAATGAATGAATCTTCCCCTCAGATAACCATTTAGGGATACTTTTTCTTTCCAAGACTTTCCCTAGATTTCATGAGGGCTGGATTTTACTGGATAATAACTCTTAGGAGGCCCCACACAATGCATTTTTTGTAACCACATTTCCTAGGGATTACTCTGAGCCCTGAAGCCTCTAGGGATACCCTCCCCTCCACCACCATCCCCAGCTCTAAATCCATTTAGTATGGCATCACTTCAAAGGAAAGGCTTATTTAGAAAAACTATGTGACTGGAAATTAACCAGAAACAGAGTGCCTTGAGAACAAGAGTTCACACGCACAAACATATGCTTGCATGCACACACACATATTCACACACACTCAAGCATAAACAATCTGGGCTCTTTAGTAAATACTGTATTTTGTCTCCAGGTTTAAAAATGTGTTCTATTTGTCCTCTGGCTTTTAGCTTTCACAATGTTTTAAATAAAAACCAAAAATGTTCAACTCCATTGGGATCTTACAGAAATAAATTGGCGGTTTCGATATTTAAAACTAGGTCATCAACAATGTAGAAATAACTTAAAAAAAAAAAAAACCAAAATATAACATAACCAAAAATGCATGTATTCAGGGAACAAATATATACTATTAGTATATAATTTTATAAAATTTCAATCATATTGATATCTTTTATTTTCCAAGTCTTAAAATAACATTTTAACAGTTATAAAACACGGAATAACAAAGTTGCCTATTTACCGACAAGCTGTGTGTAGGTAATAACTTCAAACTATCATTTTGATATATATATTTCTATATGGCGTTATATAAATTTAGGCCTTTTTAGAAACCTGCACTTACTCTATCACCCAAAAAGCTTTCCCAAGATATAACTACTGTTGTGTGCTTATTATTTATATTTGGCGGAGTGGGGGGTGAAAGTAAATTAGCCTAAACATTTGCATCTTTCTGGTTTCTGTGTATTTCTTCTTGCTAAATTGTTAAAGTGTCTTTAAGACTTTGGTGCCATTCTGAGAGTCTCATTCCTTTTTTTCATTCATTTAACAAATATATCTTGAGCACCTACTGTGTACCTGTTCAAGGAGTTTGGGATATGTAAGTGAAGAGGACTAGTGGAGATCTCTGCCCTCATGGAGCTTATTTTTATATTAGGGGAGATATATAATGCACAATAAACACAAACTTGTTATTTTTTGATTGCTATGTAACAAACTCAGTAGCTGAAAGCCACGTACATTTATTATCTCACAGTGCATATAAGTCAGGAGGCTGAGCATGGCTTGGCTGGATCCCCTGAAGGCTGCAATCCAGATGTCAGTCAGGACTTCATTCCCATCTGGAGATTTGGTTGGGAAAGGATCCATCTCCAAGGTCTCTTATGTTATAGGCAGAAGTCACTTTCTCATAGCTCTAAGATTCATGGCGGCTTCAACAACAACAACAGAGATCAAGACTCTAGAGATGAAACTACCAGCAAGACAGAGTCTACTATAATGCAATGTAGTCATGGAGGCGACATCCCATCACCTTCGCCATATTCTACCGGCTAGAAGCAAGTTACGGGTCCCACCAGTATTTAAGCACAGGAAATTATACAAGGGTACAGACACTAGGAGGAGGGTTGACGGGGGTCACCTTGAGATCTGGATGCCACAACAAATAGGTAAAGAATTTATAGAGTGTTAGACAGTAATAAGTTCTGTGGAAAAAGGAACATCAGGGAAGCCAGGAGAGGATGGGAGCAGATTACAGTATTAAAGAAAACAGTCAGAGGACTTACCAAGGAGGTGAAATTCATGCAAAGTCTTAGAAGAGGAGAGGGAGGCGGCCAAGCAAATATCTGGAGGGAGAGCATTCCAGGTGTAGGGGAGCAGCTGGAGCGAAAGCCACCAAGGTCAAGCATGGCCCCTGTGGCAGCTGGATATTACCTATGAACTCCAAAAAGAGATATAGATTATATTTGGGGTTTTTTTGTTTTTTTTTTTAAGATTTATTTTATTTTTTATTTTATTTATTCCCCCCTTGCTGCCCGTGCTGCCATGTCCATTCGCTGCGCGTCCCCTCCGTGTCCGCTCATCTCCCCCCTGCTGCGAGGTCTTGCCGCATCAGCCCACGGCACTGTGCGAGCCGGCCTGCCCTCACAAGGAGGCACCGGGAAGCGAACCCGGGGCCTCTCACATGGTAAACGGGTGCTCCATCCATTGCGCCACAACCCGCTTCCTGACGCGAGGTTGCTGCATCAGCCCACCACACCGCTCAGGCCGGCGTGCCCTCACAAGGAGGCCCCGGGACGCGAACCCGGGCCTCCCATATGGTAAACAGGGGCCCCATCCACTGAGCCACACCCCCTTCCCTAGATTATATTTGTAAACTGGTCTGTTCCTCTGTGCATGATACCCTTTGATTGTATTAGATCCAGCTGAGACATCTGATTAAATTATGTTAAGATTAGGGCTTTGATTCAACCATGTCATTAGAGTGCGACTCGGCGTTGAGTCCCAGCCCCCTTGATGGGTTGATAAAACAGACTCTCACATGGAAGGAGACACACAGAGAAGATACACAGAGGATCCTGCAGTCCCAGGAAGAAAGATGAGCCTGATAGTTTACAGCTGACCTTGTGAGGAGAAGAGAACAGCTGAGCCCAGGAAGAAGTGAGCCCTGGGAAGAGAGGCAAGCCCTATGCCAGCCTACAGCTGACATTGGGAAGAAGCTGGAACCATGGAGCCTTAAGAGGGAAGAGGGAGGCTGAACCCTCGCAGATGTCACCCGCCATCTTGCTTCAACACATGGCAACAGACTTTGGGTGAGAAAGTACCTCTTATGGTACCTTGAATTGAACTCTCTAGGGCCTTGTAACTGTATGTTTCTACCTCAAATAAATATCCTCTATAAAAGCCAACAGATTTCTGGTTCTTTGCATCAGCACCCCTTTTGCTGCCTAATAAAGCCCCCAAGGTTGCTGGAGTGGCTGGAACAGTGAGCAGAGTGAGCCTCCCGCATTTGAAAGAGCCAGCAACTACAATTCAGATGGCCAAGCAAGCAGCAAATATTTACTTACTGGGTGCTTGCCATGTTCTAATCTCCAGGGATGTAGCAATAAGCAAAGTATTTGCTGTCAGGTTACTTACATTGTCATGAGGTAAGATGGGCAATAAAGATGAATCAATACTCAGAGGACTGCTTGCTAGCTGCCAGACTCTATGTTCCAAGTGCTTTATGTATATTAACTCATTTAATCCTCATAACAACCCTATGAAATGTGTACCATTATTTTACCCATTTTACAGGTGATGAAATTGAGGCACAGAGCATTTAATTTTTCTGATGCCTACAGCTAGACTCACCTTGAGAGTCTATTCATTTCGGCATTACTCTATTCTTATGGACAGATAATTAGCTTACTTATTTTAAGAAATAAGGTAATATGGTAGATATTGACTGGAACTGCTTCTTTAACTGGTGTTGTCAAAGAAGGACCCTCTGAGGATTTAAATTGAGAAAGCAATCACATGAACATCTGGGGGAGAAGTAGTCTAAGTGTGGAAGAGTACAAGGACCTCAATATGTGAAGGGCTTGTTGGAGAAATGAAAAGAAGCCTGGGGTGGTCAGGAAGGAATGAACCAGGAAAGACTGGGGAGAAATGAATCAGGATAAGTAGATGGGCTCCAGATCTCATGGGGCCTTAAAAGTTTTTGCAAAGGCTTTGGATTTCATTCTGGTTAATACTGGAGGTCACTGGAAGGTTGAAGCAAGGGTGCGATGTGATCTGACTTATGCATTAGAAAGATCACTCTGGTTGCTTTACAAAGGGCAGATTATAAGGATCAAGGATTGAAGCAGGGAAATCAGATAGGAGGCTACTAGGTTTAAGCATATGAGAAATAATGATGGTGACTTCAACCAAGGGTATAGTGGTAGAAATCAGGAAAGTGGTCCAACTCAGGATATATTTTGGAAGCCTCGGCATATGATTTACTAATAGATTGTGTGACAGTTTGGGATTATTTTGGTGAATCCCAAAAAAAGAAAGATTATGTTTGTAAATTAATCTATTCCTCTGGGTGTGATACCCTTTGATTATATTAAATTCAGTGAGGGGCCCTTGATTAAATTACCTGTTAAGATTAGGGCTTTGATTCAACCACATCAGTAAGGCATGACTCAGGTTGAGTCCCTGCCCCTTTGGTGGACTGATATAAATGGACACTTACTCAAGAAGACGTGGGAGAAGAGAGCCCTGTGGTTTTGATCCTGGGGCCCCTGGAAGAGATGAGCCATTGGCCTGATAGCTTACAGCTGACCTTGGGAAGAGAGTCGAGACTGATATAGGCAGCCCTGAGAGACAAGCCCCATGCCAGCCTTCAGCTGATATTGGGAAGAATTTGGGCCCACGGGGCCTCAAGAGGAAGAGGAAGCCCAGAGGGGAAGGCTGAAACCCAGCAGGGATCACCTGCCATCTTGTTTCAACATGTGGCAACTGACTTTGGTGAGAAAGTACCTCTTATGGTACCTTGAGTTGGACTTTCAATGGCCTTGGGTCTGTAAGCTTTTACCAAAAATAAATACCCTTTATAAAAGCCAACAGATTTCTGGTACTTTGCTTCAGCACTCCTTTGGCAGACTGATACAGATTAGGATGT
>JAQZBX010099573.1:0-11463 GCA_029593785.1 Cabassous unicinctus
CCAGACTTTCTAGGCAAGTGCAGGTGCTCTCTGCCAGCACAGATGGAACAGTCAGACACCTGGGGCTGCATCACCACAGCCCAACAGGACAGGAGAGGAACTAGGTATCCTTGGCCTCTCTGGGCAATGGCGGGCATTTTAAACCTACACTAACTGGTTTGTTGAGCACCTTTGAGTCCATCTCCACCTCTGTCCACCCATAGGATAGAAGGGGACTGGAGTTCCCTCATCCTCTCAGGGAAACTACAGATGCTTTTGGCCTGCACAAACACGACCAATGGGCTCCTGTGGCTCCACTCCTATCCCCAATAGGACAAGAGATGGACTCTGTTTGCTCAGCCTCTCTGGGTAACTGCAGGTACTTTTGGGCCACACAGCTTGGACTGATGCGTACTTGTGGATCCACCCTCACCCTCTAATAGGAAAGGAGGGGCTGGTGTTTCCACAGCCTTTCTGGGCAATGGGAGACACTTTTGGCCTACATGGACTGTACTGTTGGATGCCTATGGATCCACTCCCCACCCCCAATAGGACAAGATGAGTCTCGTGACTCCACAGCCTCTTCAGACAATGGAGGGCACTTTCAGCCTACAGGGACTGAACTGTTGGGTGCCTATGGATCCAACCCCATGCCCTAATTGGATAGGAGGGGCCTTGTGTTTCCTCAGCCTCTCTGGGCAATGACAGTTAATTTTGGTCTACCAGGACTGAACTCTTGGGCGTTGGTGATTCTATTCAAAGCCCCTAAAGGGCAGAAGGGACAGTACTCCCTCAGCCTCTCAGGGCAACTGCAGATGTATTCAGCCCACATGAATTAGAATGTTGGGCAGTTCAGATGGTCCATTCCCACCCTTGGCAGGGAGGGGGACTGGTGATATGTCAGTTTACCTGGGCAACTGTGGTCAGTTTAGACCCACATAGCATAAATTACTGCCCACAATTATAGCTCCATCCCAGCCCAAGGTAAGGGAGGAGGGGTATGAAGCTTCATCAGTCTCTCCGGGCAACTATGGACAGTCTTGTTCTGCCCAACTTGGATTATTATACATGGCTGCAGCTCTGTTCCTACCCCTGGAAGAGAAGAAAGGTGGGAGGAGCTACATTGATTCCTGGGGCAATGTGAGCAGCTACAGCCTCCATAGCTTACAGTACCAACTACATCCTCATCTCCTACTACATGATGAGCAAGGGAGAAAAGACAAGAAAACACTAAAATAAAGGGGAAAACTATACCCAGAATAAATACATGTAGCCAGCCATATGTGAAAACACCAACAAAAAATTACAAACCATACCAAGAAACAGAAAGATATGGCCCAGTTAAAGGAGCTAGATTAGCTTGCAGATGACATAAAGGAGATAAAACAACTAGTCATAGATGTTCAAACAAATCTCCTTAATAAATTAAATGAGATGGCAAAAGAAATTAAGGATATTAAGAAGACACTGGGGGAGCACAAAGAAGAATTTGTACGCATATATAGAAAAATAGCAGACCTTATTGGAATGAAAGGTGCAATAAATGAAATTAAAAATATACCAGAGGCATATAATAGCAGATTTGAGGAAGCAGAAGAAAGGATCTGTGAGCGTGAAGCCATGGCCGCTGAAAGTGCACATACAAAAGAACAGATGAAGAAAAGAATGGAAAAAATTGAACAGGGATCTCAGTGACCTAAATGACAGCAAGAGACTTACACATATAAGTGTCATGGATGTCCCAGAAGGAGGAGAAAAGGGAAAAGGGGCAGAAGGAATATTTGAAGAAATAATGGTAGAAAATTTCCCAATCTAATGAAGGATATAGCTGTCCATGTCCAAAAAGCACAAAGTATTCCTGTCCAAATAAATCTGAATAGACCAAATCTAAGACACATAATAATCAGAATGTGAAATGCCAAAGACAAAGAGAAAATTCTGAGAGCAGCAAGAGAAAAGCAATGTATAACACATAAGGTATACGCAATAAGATTAAGTGCTGATTTATCATCAGAAACTATGGTGGCAAGAAGGCAATGGTATGATATATTTAAGACACTGCAAGAGAAAAACTCAGCTAAGAATTTTATATGCCACAAGATTATCTTTCAAAAATGGGGGGAGGAGGGGAGTTTAGAATATTCACAGATAAACAGACAAGAGTAAAATAATCTTTCCAGGTAGACTCAAGCTATTAGATTTCATCTATTCTTCACCACTGACTAATCTGAGAGCACTGTTTATCATAATCATCTCTTCCACTCCCACAAGGGCTCTTTATTATGAAAAGTAATGACCAGCTTTTATTAGCACAGAAGAGTGTGGAACACAGGGCCAGGCATTCCTGGCCATCTATAATATATTTTACAGTGTATAAATAAAAATAATATTTTATATATAAATTTATATACTTTATAAAGTATCAAAATATACTTTATATCAAAGCTTAGAATCAAGTATGCTATTTACTCAATGCAGATTTCACCCTAAAAGTATCGAATACTGGATTACACATTTTATATATTTTCTCTAAATCCAAGGATGCCACCTCGTTACTTAAAAAACCAGTAATTCTTTGGTATATCACACCACTAAAAATTCACATTCTTTCCAAAGGAGAACCTCAACACTACTCAGGAAACTACTTATTCATCCTGTGGCACTATAGAATCACCTAATTTGGAGTTTACATCTCATTGAGAAACATTTCAAAGCATTTTAAAAAAACAGCTTTGTACTGAAATTAGCTTCATATCGTTATAGTTTTAGATATAGTAAATTCATTATTTGATCTACTATAGGGCAATATCCCTTGAAGCACTACTCATTTAAGCATCACAATTATATCCAAATACATGAAATAAGAGTAATATTATGTAAAAACTCCATAAAGAAAGATATTAGGCTAATATAAATCACAAACAAGAATTTAGAAATAATATCACTTAAAAATTTAGAAAATCAAGGATTAAGGTAACCTAGAAATACTACTAGTAAAAACACCTAGAAAAGCTGCATAAAATTTAATTAAGATTACCTTGAATCTATAGCTGAAACCATTCCAAAAGTTGTAAATAAGTAGTCAGAAAGATGCAACCTATGTAGAGCAATGAACTATAAAATGACTTGTGGGTGCTCAGGAAAGCTTAGCTAGAGGATGGGAACAGGGCATTGCATTATGAATCCCAACAACTTGGGAGCAAAGTCTCAGAATCTATATGGTGGCAGCACATGGAATGACACAAAAGAATAAAGTCAGCACTAGCTAATCATTGCAGAAATGAAAACTTGAATCAGAAAATATGCACAATTCCATAGAGTACATTTTTCAGAAAAATATTTCTGCCATGTATTAGGTATGTTTGATATCCTGTGCATACTTTTAACACAAATTAAGCCTGTACAATCCCAGTTCTCTCATAATAATCTAAATAGTTATGTATAAAGAATTTAGAAACCCACAACAATAGAATTCTTTGGAAATTAAGTTATTCCCATTTAATTACCTAACTACTGGATTGAAGGCAATGAAATTCAGTCACTGCATTTTACATTATTTGAAGAACTGAAAAACTGTTTTCAAAAGCAATTCTGGGACAGCAGGTGTAGCTCAGTGTTTGAGTGCCTGCTTCATAAATAGGAGGTCCTAGGTTCAATCTCTGATACCCCCCTCCAAAAAAAGTAATTCTTTCATCTCTAATGTAATCATTTTTACCAAATTGTCAACTATACCAATAAATTATTATTATCTTATTAAATTTGAAAAAAAAATTAAAATAATAATTATAGTAAATTCAAAGTTAGCTTACTGGAAGAAAATAAAATCAATTATATAAGTTAAAGAAATGAAACACCAGGTTTTTAAAAAGTCAAGTAGCATTTTTAAAAAAAACCACACCACAATGAACATGAATGAGTAGAAAAGAGATAAATATTCAATAATCCATTGGGAGGTCTTGGAAATGCACTCTAATAAAAAGAAAATGTTTAGAATAAATAATGGAAAGAGCAGGTGAAACTATTACATATTAGTGATTTTATATTTTAATTTTATTTGCACCATGTGTTTTCTGAAGTAGAGATATAATTTACAATGGATGGCATTGAGTATTGTTCAAAGTTTAACAACATTTCTATTAGTCAAAATAATGGTAGCTCTTAAATTGATGGTGTCTCAACACAGATGAATTGTGGCATATCTATTTTTTTCCCCCAATGTTCTTACATATCCTGAAAACTCAAGAAATTCTAATAGGAAAGTAGCAGAATTAACAAGGAAATTTAGTATTCAAAATGAACACATGTAAATTATTTAAAAATCAATAAACTATTTTTATAATATCATAATCACCAGAAAGCAGAGTAAATATTATTTTAATGATAATGTTATAAAAATTTAATTGTCCAGATAATAAAATTAACATGAAATGCACAGGGTAACTGTAAATAAAATGGAAAAATTTTAAGGTAATAAATAATTTGAGTGAAAGAAAGGCACTCAATTTTCTTGAGAATTTTTAATTAGAGCACTTGTATATACAGATATATTTATGTATTCTGAAAAAACACTCCAGCTTCTTATACACAACTGCAGTAAACAGACTAAAGCTGTCCCAAATATGCCCAAATTATAATCCTCAGAATTTCTGAACATGCAATTGTAAAGCACAAAAGGAAATTTACAAATGTGTTTAAATGATGGATCTTGAGATGATTATCCTGGATTATCTAAGTGAGCCAACATAATCACATAGGTCTTTATAAGGGAAAGTAGAGTGAGAGAGGGAAATGTTATGACATAAGGCAAGGTGAGAAAAGCAGCCACTAGCCAAGGAATGCTGGCAGCCTTTAGAACCTGGAAAAGGCAGTGAAACAGATTCTCCCTTTTGGGAAAAATCACAGATACATGGTCAGCAGCCATGTCCAGGCCCTCACCTAGACACTGGCTCTTTTCCTATTGTGTGTAGATGTGTCAGGCTGTTCCATTCCACAGCCCTGGTGATACTAGGTCTAATGGAAAAGACTGATCATTCTTTGAAGGAGATCATGGAAACAACCAGCTCCAAATGCTTATCAGGGTGAGAACTCTCAGTGGCAGGGGTATATAAATAATCAACACAAACAGTACAGCATCTCTCTTCTCCCATCCACTGACCCTGACACCACAACAACGATTGGATTCCCAAGGTGACCAAACACAATGGGACCTCTTCACCTGCTATTTTGGACACATTGTGCTGTGTAGGTAATAAAATGGTAATTTGTAGAAAGTTTCTATTGTGCCAATGTCTGAATTCCACAACACACTGTGTTGCAGTGCAGTAGTGATTGCAGTCAGGTCATCCTTGGAGGGTGGATGGGCATGTTGCTGAATCTATGCATAACCTCCATTCCTTCCACCTTGTCTCCTTGACATGAGCCCATTGGACAATGGCATGTGTGGTTATAAACAGAGGCTGACTGGTCTACTCAGAATGGGCTATCTTATTCACTTGATTATAAAAATCCTCACATGCTGAGGTCATACTTTGGTGAGCATTCACATGGGACACATAGATCTTTACTTTTTTGCCCATTCAGAAATGTCAGGTCGATCCACATGCCTCTCACCCAGTCTTTCTTCACACCAATTTTCTAATTATATTCCTTCCACTTCCCTAACTATCCAGCCAAACAGTTGGCTACAAACCATGTATTATTAGTCAAAAACATGTCTGGTCATTTCTCCTTGAAAGCAAAATGAACAACCAGGGGCAATCCATGAAGTTCTGCCACCTGGGAGGATTTCCTTTCACCACTGTCCTTCAGGGACATCCCAGAAAAGGGCTGTAGAGATTTCAAGTAGTGCCTGTGTATTGTGCAAAAAAGCCTTTAAATCATTTCAAGTTCTCTCTTCCTTAGTCAACTAATCATAGAGAACTACACAAGAAGTAAGGACAATTGGCATTTGGGTCAGATTTTCATGTAACTTACTAGAGACTTCAGTGCCTGCTTAAACCCTATCTTTTTTTTTTAATTTTGATCATAATGACATTTTTTAATTTTTTTAATTTATAAATTTATTTGTTCATAGTTTTATAGATAAATCATACAGAATATACAAAGTTCCCATATACAACCCATACATGCAGTTTTTTTTTTTCATACATGCAGTTTTATCTATTATTGTATTTAATTAATTTTTTTTATATTTTAAAAGATGCTTAGATTACATAAATGTTACACAAAAGTTACAGGGATTCCCATGTTCCCCACCTCCCACATCTCCCATAACCTCCCACATATTTCTTTTATGTATAACTTCCCACTGATAATGGAGGGATGTTGTGCATGCTCAAATATTTGATGTGTTGAGTCAGACAACTCAAAGTTCATGATGAAAAGCTCAGTTCCAGGGAAATTGGTGGCTAATTGTTGAGTGTTCAGTCTCAGAATACTAAGACCCAGTGAAAGTTAAAGCTTTATTTCAAAAGGAGGGTATATACCTACAGAGGATTCAGGGCTTTGCTCCAAAAATCCTATGGTCTGTGCTGGGATTCACTTATGGGGATCTGCAAATTTTCCAAACAGCATATATGTTTAGCAATTAGCCTGAAAATATGCTGGAAAAAAAAACCTTTCTACAAGAATTCTTCCTGAATAATTTATATAATTGTGAAAAATGTCAAAGGAACAAATAGATTTGTTGGGGATAAAAAAAAATTGATTGATAACCTTAGAACTATATTTTAAAGTGGTTAACTATTAGAAATAGCCTACATTTACAATAAATTTTAGCTTAAACACTGATGTTAATTTAATTCACTGGACAGTACTTAAATGAAATTAAAATGAGGTATAGCAATAATTATTGAGAAAGAAAGTCTGACACAGGTCTCATATTTAAATAGTATCTGATGATATTTATTTCTTATTATCCAAGTACATTTTTTAGCTTAATGTTCATGCATATGTAAATGCTACGTGTACCCTACATGGATATATTTGCAGGAAGAGAGTATGGAAACATATGCTCAAAAATAATAGCATTTATTGCTACTTATAAAAATTATTCTCCTTTTTATTTGGTCATGTGTACTTCTATGTTTGTTCATAAGATCAACTCTCATTCCAATATATAAGTTTTCATTTTATTTAAAATTGATAAAGAAGAGAAAGGAGGATATTACAAGTTAGAAATTATAAAAGTAAGTGGAGTAGGATTTTAAAAATTAAATTCTTATTGTTTTCCAACCTGTTTCTATTAAATGCTTTGGATTCTATTTCCCATCTCTCTAGGCCATGTATCCACTGGTAGTGGATTAGGTTTGATTTTTTTCCCCCAAACTTCATTACACAAATGATCCATTGGTGATTTTTGAACCTGGGTCACTAAGGACCCTGTTGTTTATTAACTTGGTTACAGATTTGATTAATAAAAGAAATACCACAGTTGAAAGTGCAAAACCCTCTCTCTGAACAAAGAAACATCAGGAAACCAAGTATTTCAAACCAAAAAAGAATTCCTTTGAAGGAACTGACGTAATTGGAAGAAGATAGAAAAGAAAACTCATCCAAGACTGCTGTAACTGTTTCCATAGATTCAAACAGAAGGATCAGAAATGTTTATGGAAGTTTTCAACATTACATTCATTTTCAACGTTATAAATGTAAGGATTGTTCTAGTTAAATAACTTATTGAGGGAGGCTACGATTAACTGCCAGAGTGTAATTATGATGAATTGTGTTGTATGGGTTTTATCTTCCTTTGAAAGAGTAGGTGATATTTGCATCTGGTAAATAGATTTTTCCTGATTGTATAAAACTGAGATGTGAGTGTTAATATGGCTAAAAGGAAATATCAGTTTTAATTGTGCATTACTATTATATAGTCTGTACTCCTTGGCATGATAATTTTATGCAATGATAAGTAGGAGCTTATCTGAAGGCAGTATAACTTTGACAGATATTAAGAAGCATTATGGAGCTACAAAAAAAAAAACAAAAACAAACATACAATGGATTCATTGGCTTATGTCACATCATCTCATTAGAAATCAAAATTAAAAGATCTTCCTATTATAACATGAATAGTAACCAGTCAATAATAACTTACATCAATTCATTATTTAGAACTTGATTTCTAATGTCAGATTTCTCCTACAGTTGCATTCTTAATGACTGGAAAAATATGAAATGTTGGACCTGAATACTACTCAAAGTCAGGAGGGCTGTATTAGTTACATCAGAGAAGCACAGTGGTGTATATTTTAAGAAAAAGCAAATTGAGGGAAGGAGGTCCACTGCAGAAATGGTCATTTATGCATGTCCAGATGGTCTGTTTAAATGTCAGGTATGGTTCCAACTTGCAAAGGAGCATCCCAACTCTGAAGCAAACCATGAGCAAGTCCATCCCCTTTCTCTATAATAGTGACTGAATTCATGAGAGTTTATAAATGGACACAGGATCAGAAATGACTCTTCCACATATCAGCAGGAAGGAAATATGATAAAGCAATAGAGTGGTTGTGGATTGATTAATGAACCCCACAAAACATGCTCAAGTCTAATTCAGAGTTCCCATTGTATATCCATTGGCTCCTGTTTCTTTTTTCTTAATTTTTAAAAATAATAAACTTTATTTTTAGAGTAGTTTTAAGGTTACAGAAAAATTGCAAAAAGAATGCAGGGACTGCACATATTCTCCTCGCCTTCCCCGACACATACTATTATCGACATCTTGCATTAATGTGTTACATTTGTTAAAATTGATGAACTAATATCAGTATATAATTAGTACCTGAAATCCATATTTTACATTTGGGTCTACCCTTTGTGTATGGGTTTTGGCTATTGCTTTTTTAAAAAGCAGTTTTATTGATGTATGTTCACATACCATGCAATCCATCCAGAGTATGTTAGCTCTCATGCAAACCACGAGCAAGTCCAAACACTTTCTCTATAATAGTGACTGAATTCCTGAGAAATAATAAATGGACACAGGATCAGAATTGACTTTCCCCACATCAGTAGGAAGGAAATATGTTAAAGCAATAGAATGATTGGGGATTGAATCATGAACCCCACAAAACACGCTCTGGTCTTATTCAGAGTTCCCTTTGTCAATCCATTTTTAAATAGGACCTTTGAAGTTGTTGTTACTAGTTTAGATGTAGACTCATATGTGAATATGATCTTCAAAGGTCCTTATTAGACAGAACAAATTGAATCAGGGTGGGTCTTAATTATTGCAGTCCTTATAAGGCAGAGCAATTTCAGTCATAGCAAGTCAGAAGAAGCCAGAAGTCAGAAGAAACCAAAGAGTGAAGCATTCACCATATGACAGAGCAGAGATGCCAGCCGAGGAACCCCAAGGATTGGATATAATCAGACCTGGGTTTCATTGTGATAAATCTTACTTTACTTTAAATTTTTCTTTCCAAAATAAAAGTAGTTGCAATGTTCAACTTATAGACACAGCAAATTGAATAAATTCCCTATTCCAGGAGCGTTTAGATACATCCTAAAAAAAAAATAATATTTCTCTATTGAGAAAATTTTATTAGATTTCTGCCAGTAAATGTTTCTTAGGTATTGTATACACATCTGAAACTGTGAGTAATGGATGCTATTCCACTAGCCCTAAGAGAGGTATAAGAATTGTTTCCCATGAAATTCTTCCACCCCATATATCAGGTGTTCATCAAGTCCCAAGAAGAATATATGTTTAATATTTTCAAAAAAGCAATAAACAAATATTTGCATCACAAGTAGAACTACGGGTTCAAGAACATAGAGAGATAAGTAATAAATTAAACAGTACCAGATGAAAGATTATTCTAGAAATAATCCATTTAAAGTTCAATAATTGGAGAAACCTATAAGTTAGGCTATTTTATAAAAGCATTTAGGGGAAAATGATGCAGATAGGATTTTTTTTTTTGTTTGGGGTATGGTTTACTATGTTCCTGAAATTCTGAAGAGCATCAATTTTTGGAGATTAAGCAGTTAGGAGTTCAAAAAGTAAACATAGGTGTGTATTTAATGAGTTAAAACAATCTACTAAAGAAAAATGTGAAAAGTAAACATAATAGCAAGAAAATAGGCACTCAGTAAATAGAAACAAAAAAGGTTAGAGGAAATATTTGTGTGGTTTTGAGGTAAGGGTTGTAACACAATGTGTGGTGAAGAAATACACAGGTGAGAACAGATGAATGTCAAGTGGTTGAGCACTGGTTTTCACAGATGATGTCCTGGGTTCAATCTTTGGTAACACCTAAAAAAAAAAAAGGATACATTCCACATAGACTGTTTCTAATATGTTGAAGCACAAATTGATAAACTTTGCTCAGACCAGCTCAACTAGTACATGCACTAGAATAACCTCTACCCATTGGTACGTACAGCACAATATGCCTCTATGTAATTATGTCTCTCTGGGACAATCCTACTCACCTATACAAATCTTAAGAATGGCCCCCTAAACCCTTGAAACTAATTCCTGTGAATATGTTACCTTAAATGGTAAAATGAACTAGACAGATATGATGAAGCTATGGATCTTAAAAGTGAGAGATTAACCTGGATTATCCAGGCGGGTCAATTTAATTTAAAAAGATTCTTAAAGGAGGAGGAAGAGGATCAAATCAGCAGTAGAAATGTGATAATGGAGCAAGAGGTTGGAACAATGCATGGAAGGGACCGTGAGACAAGAAATGCAGGAAGCCTATAAACAGAAAAAGGCAAGGGTACAGGACATTTTCTGAAGATTCCAGAAGGAATGCAGCCTTGCCAAGCTCTTGATTTCAAATTTCTGACTTCCAGTAATTAATACAATAAAATTGCTCTGTTTTAAGCAATTAAGTCTGTCCTATTTTTTTTTTAACTTCAATAATAGGAAGTTAATACATCTGGAGAAAGAAACATTTCTGCCAAAGCAGATGTGCAAAAGCATCCAGATTAGAATCAGCTATATTTGCCAACAGGCATACCCTAATGTAACTAACTCACACGTGAACCCCACCTCACCACCTTCCACACTATTACCAAATGAGTTTTTAGAAGCCATGCAATCATATCCCTGTGAATTAAAGAATTAGGAGGAACAATGATTTATGGTACACAAATTTTCTTTGTCTTAATAAAATTCTGGCCAAAGTACCTAGTAGTGCAAAGACCTGTTCCTACTACAAATGGATTCGCACCAGACAAGGTGATGTTCTAACAAGGTTTTGTAGGCATATTCATACATAGACTATGGAAAAGTAGGTGACTGGGTATTCTTTTGATTTTTCCAAAGTGATCGCTGAAGTAAATTTCCCTTCAAACCCTTGTTAACTATCTTGTTGAGAGAAATCATTGAATCAATTATTGCAAATATATTTAATTTAGTAGAGGATATCATTTATAAGGTATTGTTTGGTTTACATGAGAATTCCTTGTATAAGCAATGATCTAATCTGTGTCTTTGATTGATTTTTATCAACCTAAATTCTTTTTTTTTTT
>JAQZBX010099574.1:0-11461 GCA_029593785.1 Cabassous unicinctus
TTTAAAAAAAAAAAAAAAGATTTATTTTCTTTATTTCTCCCTCCACTCACTGTTGTTTGTGCTCGCTGTCTGCTCTCTGTGTCTGTTCATTGTATGCTCTTTTTTTTTTTAGGAGGCACTGGGAATAGAACCTGGGACCTCCCCTGTGGGAGGGAGGCACCCAATCACTTGAGCCATCTCTGCTTCTTGCTTGTTGTGTCTCTCATTGTGTTTCCTTGTTGTGTCTCTTTGTTGCATCATCTCATTGCATCATCTTGTTACGTCAGCTCACTATGCCAGCCTGTCACATCAGCTTGCTGTCTTGCTTGTCTTCTTTAGGAGGCACTGGGAACCAAACCCAGGACTTCCCATGTGATAGGTGGGCATCCAACTGCTTGGGCCACATCCACTTCCCTATCATGATTATTTTAAGGTCCTGTCTGTTGATTTTAATTCCTGGACTGTGTTTGGGTCTATTTCTCTTGACTATTGCCTTTCTTGGCCATGGCTCACATTTTCTTCTTCTTTCTCCTCCTCCTATTACCTTCCTCTTAACCTTTTCCTTCCATTCTCCTTAATCCCCTTATTCTTCTCTTTCCGTTTTCCATATGTCTAGTATTGTTTGATTGTAGGTTGGTTATGTTTTATGAAATAACAGTAGATACTGATGTAATGTTCCCTTACAGAAAGGGGCATACCTTTTCTTATGTCATGTCATTAGAATGATGGTTAATATAATCTAATCTGTAGTTGAGCAGAGTCTAGGCTTTATTACAATTTTGATTTGATTGAGTTTACCACTGCACTTCAATTATTTTGAGAGCTGGATTAGGACTTATCCTTCAGCATGGTCTGGAATCTGAGTACTGACAAGATTCTGTTAATCTACCTGTGCTTCACGGCTGAACTACAAGCTTTTTGAACTTTGTGGGGTGGGGATCTCTTTCTGTTTTATGAAGCCTGGCAGCCTAGTTTTGTTACCTGAAGGAGTCCTCTTTGCTGCTTTTCATTTTTCCTGCCTTATGATTTTTGGCCCCCTTTTGCCCTACTCTCAGGGTATTCTGAATATGGCAGCCCTAACCTTTTATATGGCATGATATACCTTGGGATGTCAACGTTTCTGTTCTTCCTTCATTCTTTAACAGTAAAAAAATTTGCATATCTCTCATATCAAGAGCATATCTCTCAGCTCTTCTCCCTCCCCCCAGGCTTCCTTAAGTGGAAGCCTTGAATTCCTGTGGAGGTGGGGGCCCTTAGCTTTCCTTTTTGCCTCCTTTCTGTTTCAGATGGTGGCTGCCATGCACTTAAAGGGGTCCTGTGCATTTTAGGCCTTGTGTGTCTCTTAGGTCTCCTTCTCTGCCCCTGCCTTTTGGTATTCTACCCTGGAAGTACTTGGTGGAAACCTGTAGTAAAGAATTTGTGGATGAGTGGAGATTTTCTCTATGGATGATTCTTCTTGGGATTCTAAGATATCTCTTCAGCTGACAGAAATTTTTAACATTCAGCTTGTTTCTCCTAATTACTCCTGAGGTAGAGTCTTCATCTTCTCACATTTCTGCTTGGGATGAGACCATCAAGAATTCTTTCCTCTCCGACATAAGGCTCCTCAATTTCTGGTGTTAAATTTATTTGAGGTTATTTTCGTCCTCAGTATTTTGGTTTGTTTAAAATACGATTTTGTAGCCTGTCTGATCTGTCTTACTTTAGTTGTTAGGGTGAGAGCAGTGGTCTCTTGTTACTTTCTACTAAACAAAGCTATCCTTAGTAAATATTCTTAATGTCTCTAGTATTTGTAGTGATATCACCTCTTACTAATTGGTGTCTTCTGTCTTAAGTTCTTGATCAGTCTGCTAGAAGTTTATTAATTTTATTATTCTTTTCCAAATAAGCACATATAATTTTCTCTTTTTTTTTTCTATTTCATTGGTTCCTGCTCTGATCTTTATTATTTCTTTCCATCTACTCACCTTGGTTTTCAATTGCACTTCTTTTCCTAGCTTCTTAAGGTAGAAACTTAGATCACTATATTTATACCTTTCTTCTTTTCTAATAAATGTATTGGAAGCTATAAATTTCCCTCTAAGTACTGCTTTCCTTGCATCATACAAACATGTCATATTTTATATGTCATATTTTCATTGTTATTCAATTAAATATTCAATTAAAATATACTTTATTTTGCCTTGTGATTTATTCTTGGGGCATAGATTATGTAGAAGTGTGCTGCTTAATTTAAAAATATTTTAGTTTTTTCTAGACCTCTTTTGGTCTTTGAATTCTAATTTATTTTTGTTGTGCTTAGGTAACATATTATATAAAATTTTAGTCTGCAATTATTAGCTATATTATTTTATGTGTCAATTATGTCAGGTTGGTAATCCAAATCTTCATTTTCCTGACAGTTTCTCCTCATTGTTCCATCAATTGTTGAGAAAAGGATATTAAACAAAACAACCATGATTATAGATATATCTATTTATCCTTTCAAGTTTGTCAGTTTTTTCTTCTTGTGTTTTTGAAGAGATTGTTAAATCTTTCTGGTGAATTCATCCTTTTAATATTATGAAAAGTCCTTTTTATACCTGGTAATACTTGTCTTGAATTCTTTTGTCTGATATTAATATAGCTGCAACAGGCTTCTTATGGTTAGTGATTGTAAGATATATCTTTTGCCATTCTATTATTTTCAATCTTTCTGAATATGTATATTTAAAGTGTGTTTATGTAGACAGCATAGTGTTGGGTCTTGCTTTTTAAATCAGACTGACAATCTCTGACTTTTAATGGATTTAGACCAGGGGTTCTTAACCTCTTTTGTTCCACGGACCCCTTTGCCAGTTAGGTGAAAACCACATACCCCTTCTCAGAATGTAGTAGCAGATAGTTTTATGACACTCAACATCGGCATGTCTTTAAATTAAATTTTAGAATTATTCAAAATTTTGTTTTACAAGTTTCCCATAATTTCAATACCTGATAGCCTAACATGGTTCAACATCTGTTCAAATGGTCATTTTTGGCAAACATTTGGAAATTTGAGCTTTCCCATGGCATCATAAAACCATCTCTGCCATCCTTACCAACCTTTTTGCAGGCATTTATTCACTGCACTCAGAACATGCTACATCAAAATAAAAATCATAGTCAGTCCTCACTATGCTGTGTATTATTTAATAAATATATCACACCTGCACCAACATGTCCCCACAAGAATAATGTTTTTAAATGCATAAAATAAAATTAGAAAGGAAATCAGTTACATATATTGAAATAGTTATTAAAATTAAAAAAAACCATATGATATACTATACATATGTACTTAACACATTAAATAATAATCCAATACATCAAAAATATAGAAAAGTTAAAGTTAAATTTTATTTTTTAAAGGCATGTCAATATGCACACTGTTGTTTATCTTGAATAAGAACATTAAACTGTGGTGTAGTATTTGACAATGCAAAACATATATCATGTTGGACATCTAATTGAGTTGATTTTTTTCAATTCAAGCTTACAGACCCCCTGAAATCTTAACCCCTGAAATCTTAACCCCTGGTTAAGGACCGCTGATTTATGATATAATTATTATATCATAAATATGATATAATTATTGATATAGTTGGTTTATAGCATACCATCTTGCTATTTGTTTTCTGTTTGTCTCACAAGTTTACTTTTCTTATTTTATCTGTATTCCTTTTCTAATTTTTTAGTATTCCATTTTATTTCATCCACCCACACCTATGCCACTCACTCTGTGTCATCCACTGTAGTGAACATGCCAAACACATTCCCATTTCAAGGTTTTGCCATTATTATTCCCTCTGTCTATTATTTTCTCCCCCCAGATATCCTCATAACACTCCCTCAAAAGTGACCTTTGGAGGCCTTCTTTAATCACCCTTATTCACTATCCCTTTTAAATTGTTTTATTTTTTCATTATAACACTTTTCTCTACATAATGTTATATTTATACTTGTTTGCTGATTTTCTTTCTCCTCAGACTAGAATGTAAGCACCAAAGAATAGACTTTGTCTTGCTCATGGCTTTATCACCAGCATTTAGAGAATAAGATTTGGCAAATAGCAATCTCCCAAATATATTTTTAGAATAAATGGATGAAAAATACATGTATACAAGATTGAAAGAAGGACAGTTTACTAAGGGTGATTAAAAGAGGGTAGAATAGACATATAATAACAGTGTCAACCAGGCTAAAATACAAAATGTACTGAGGCTTATTTTAATTTTTAAGGAGTGACGGTATATGTTAGTAGAAAAAAAGAGAAAAGAACATAGAACTCCTTAGTTGTTTCTGATTCTATCTGGCAAGAAAATTAGTCTTCAAATTAAAAAATGTTGGAACCAAAATTATATGAGGAAAATAGAGATCAAGAGTGAAATAAGCCACTCAAAAGGACAAATATTGTATGTCTCACAAATATGAACTAAATATGACAAGTAAATTCACAGAGGTAAACCCTATAGAGTATAGGTTACTAGGAAATAGGATGTGAGTTGAGAATGGGAGCTCATGATCAATGTATGTAGAAGTTTTAATAAGGTTTATTTTAAAGGTCTGAAAATGAATAGAATTGATGGTAACACATTATAGTGAGTATAACTAACACTGCTGATTTATAATTGAGATTGTGGCTTAAAGGGTAGTCTGTGGACATAAATGTCAATGGAAAGGAAACTAGAGAATAATCTAGGGTATGTATAACATAGTGATGTGGGTGGTAGATGATGACTGCAGTTAATAGTATAAATATAAGAATGCTCTTCTGTTACAAAGTATTAGGAATATGGTGATACATGGGGAAATTACAACTAATGTAACTTATGGATGATAGCTTCAGTAATACTGTAATATTTTTGCAGCAATGGCAAAGAAGATATATCAATTCTCAGAGACAACTATAGGGTGGTATAAGGGGACATGGGATTTTTCCTTCTGGAGTATTGAAAACGTTCTAAAATTGATTGAAGTGATGACAGCACAACTCTGTGATGAAAATGAGAGACACTGAGTGTACACTTTGAATGGTTTGTACAAAACATGGGGCTATATTACACAGGGAATCCAGTGGTGGAAGATGGAATGTGGTTAACAGGACAAATATAAGAACATTCTCTCATGAGCTATAATATGTATAATATTAATATAGGATGTTAATAATCAGGTGGGATGGGGGAAAATACACCAAATGTAAGATATGGGCTATAGTTAGTAGTAATATTTTGACGATGCTCTTTCATAGTTTGTAAAAAATATTTTACAACAATGCAAGGTGTTGGTGGTGAGGTGATGTATGGGAGCCCTGTATGATGATATGCATGTTTGTTTTGTAAGTTCACAACTTTTACTATACACTTATTGTTTGTTCATGTATGAATGATATACTTCAATAAAGTTACATTTTAAAAAAACGAATGGAAAAGAACTTTTAAAAAAGCCTAGAAATTCTAAGTACAGTGCCTTCTAGATGTCACTTTCACCATGTCCATGATAAATGATAGGCACCTAGAGACCAACCAGAATGGGAGCTAAGGAAAGTAAGCAGAATACAGAAGATCTTACAGAAGAGCTACTCCTATCTATGGTGAAGACAGACAGACATCCAAGGCCTCCAAATATAAGAGAGGACAGCAGATTCTAATTCTAGCCAGGATGCTGGTGATGTTTAAAGGCCCTTTGAGGTGGTAGAACAGGGCATGACAACAGTGTCTAATTTGTAGGTCAGATTACTGAATAAAGTCAGTGACAAGCATATCAGAACTGAGATCCAGTCTCTGGCTGGCAAAAAAGAGAAGGGTTCATGCTCCAAGCCTAGGGACTAGAGTTAAACCTCAGTTCCAGTTAAAAATTGGATATGAAGTATCTTAGTATCTCAGCTCTTAAAACAAATACCATACAATGGGTTGGCTTAACAACAGGGATTTATTGGTTCACAGTTTCAGAGGCTATAAGGCTTGCTTCCTCCCAGGGTCGGTAACTTCTGGCTGACTGGCATTCTTTGTGGTTCCTTGACTTTCCCATCGCGTCAATGCTTGATACTGTTTTCTTTCTCTACCATTGACTTCCAGCTTCTGGTTGCTCCCCTTGGCTTCTTTTCTGTGTCCAATTTCCTTTGCTTATAAGGTCTTCCTTCATTCAGTTTGGGCACACTTTAATAACAAGTTCAAAGGTGCTATTTACAAATGGGTTCACATCCACAGGACCAGGGCTTGGGACCTGAACGTGCCTTTTGTGGGGGCATGATTCAATTCCCAACCAGCTGCCATCTGGATCCCCAAAAGACATGTTCTTCCCTTATGCAAAATATATTCATTCTATCACAACATCCCAAAAGCCTTAAGTCCTTTCAGTAACAATGCTAACTGCAAAATCTCATCAAATCAGTTATGTGTGTGTTTTGTCCTGGGGAAAAATTTCTCTCCATCTGTGGACCTGTAAAACCTAGAAAACAAATTATCTGCTTCCAATATATAGTGGTGGGACAGGCATAGAATAGACATTCCCATTCCAAAAGGGAGAACTTGGAAGGAAAACAGAGTCGTGGGTCCCACGCAAGTCCAAAACCCAGCAGGGAAATCTATATTAGCTCTCAAGTTCTGAGAGCCATCTCTAGGCCTGGTGGAGTAGCAGTTCCACCCCTTCAAGTGCTTGCTCAACATCCATGCTCTTCCTGAACACTTGGGTGAAGGCCTCACACAGTCCGAGCATCTGAATGGTGGCCAGGCTCTTTGCGGCATATAGGCCCCACCCTCTTCATAGAGTGGTAGCACTCTCCTGAAACAACAGGTTGCAAGTCCTACCCCCTCCAAGTACAGGGGCGGACCCGTCCTCTCCATGCATGTGGGTGGACCCACTCTCTTGGCCAGAGAAGATCTCTTTGGTCCAGATATTTGCTGACCTGGTTCTGCCCTTGAAGTGATTCTTCCTTCAATTCATCCCTTCCCTTTCAGCCTCGGCTGGCAGTGGCTTTGCTAATACAAATTTTGCAAAAACCTTGTTGGCTTTGTGTGTCCACACCATCAGACAATAGAACTTTCCACAAATCCTTCTGGGAGTATAACTGCATTTTCACTCCTGACTTCCACTAAAATGACTGACTGGATCCATGTTCAGCCATACCCTCTTTAGCAAACCCTCACGTGGAGCCCTGTCCTCTGGGGACTCACTTCCTGAAAGCTCAGGGAGGTCCCTGCTAGAGCTGCTTCTGGCCCTAGTCTTAGAGCACACTATCTGAATAGACAGAATTTTCCAAATCATCAATTGCTGGTTTCTTTGTTAGTAACATTTCAATTAACTCTTCCCTCTTTCATTTTACTATAAGCTGCAAGGAGAAACCAGGCTGCACCTTCCACACTTAGCTTGGAAATCTCCAAGTTCATTGCTTTCAAGTTCTGCTTTACATCCAACATCAGGTTACAATTTGCAAAGTTCTCTACTACTTTATAACAAGGATTGCCTTTCCTCCAGTTTCCAATAATACATACATCATGCATCATTTCCTTCTAAGGTATTTCTATTGGAAGTACCTTGAAGATCCATCCATATTTCTACTGATAGTCTCCTCAAAGCAATCTAGGATTTTTCTATCAAGCACCTCATAATTCTTCCAGCCTCTACCCACTGCCTAATTCCAAAGCCAATTCCATGGTTTTAGGTATTTGTCATAACAGCACCCCACTTTCTGGTACCCCCAACTGTTTTAGTTTCATCTCTGCTAAAACAAATACCATACAATTGGTTGGTTTAACAATAGGGATTTATTGGCTCACAGCTTGAGTGGCTAGAAGGCTTGCCTCCTTCCAGGGTTGGTAACTTCTGGTTAGTTGACCAGTGATCTTTGTAGTTCCTTGTGAGCATTAGAGTGAGCATTTTTCCATCACGTGGCAGTGTACATGGTGGCATCTTCTCCTTTCTTTTCAGGGTTCCATTGACTTCCAGCTTCTGGCTGCTCCCTGTAGCTTGCTTTCTGTGTCCAATTTCCTTTGCTTATAAGGACTTCAGTCATTTTGGATTAAGGCCCATCCTCATTCAGTTTGGGCACACCTTAACTAGCAAGATTCAAAGGTCCTTTTTACAAATGGGTTCACACCAACAGAAGCAGAGGTTGGGACATGAACATGTTTTATGTGGGGAACATGATTCAATCCCCAATGCAAAGCTAGTCAAGGCATATACTATCACATGTTCCAACTATTTGATTTGCATTAGAATAAGGTGCAAGAGATCAGAGCACCTTTAGATATCTAGGGCACAAAATTTATTACAAAATCATTGGATGTGCAAGCTAAGGACACAATGTACAGATTGGGGGGGATAGATATGGGCTATTATTGCCTCAGGGTCTATTTGCATCTTGGCCTATATGTAGCTGGATGTTATTTCTGGCAAGTTTGGGGCAGAAAAGGCTTAGAAAACCTGAGAAATTTGGAGGAGTTAGAAGACTAGAAAAAGACAAATGATTTTTAGATTTTTAAAAAATACCAAAACAGTAGATTCATTGAACCATAGATTTATTCATTCAGCCAAACAACCAACTCAATGAAGTGTGCCTACTTCATTGGCACAATGGGCTCTCAGCACACAAGGCAGTTATGCTTCCCTGTTCTTGTGGAACTTTCAATATAGTAAACCCAAAGATAAACTCTAGAAACTGATGCCAATTTCAGGCAAATTTATAGGAGAGCTATTGTACTGATGGCTGCATTTACTTAACACAAGACATGCTAATCTAATTGTTTCTTTGCCAGAGCTATTTCACTGAAATATCTTGGCTATGTATTATTTTTTTCTTTCACCAGCTGTATCATGAAAAGCTTGAACTAGGGTGACATAAAGTCTGTGTGAAAGTAAAATTAGGTAGAGTCATAACAAGTTTAGTAATTATATTAAAATATTTCTGATGAGTTAATCAATAGTAATCAGGAGGCAAGTTTGTAATATTTCTGCCTTCAAACCTGTTCTGAATAGCATTTTGTTAATTATTTGCTTGAAAATATAACAGATGTACAATTTTCAAGTTTTCTGATTAATGAGGCTGGGAAGAATATCAAATAGTTGATGACTGGTGACTCTAAGGGATGGTTGGAAAAGCTGGGAATGGCTAGCCTGGAGATGGAGTGAAAATGGAGAAGGACATAATAGGACATAATAGTTGCCTTCAAGTATCTGAAAATTTAAGGAGCAGAGGGAATAGTCATTATACATTAGTCTTAAAAATTTGAATTGGTATCCATATGTGGAAATCTTCAATTTAGATACATTTGGGTACATAAAAGGTAGAATTCTCTAATTCTAAAAGTAGTCTGAAGGTAGAATGAGCTATATCAAAATGACCTGGTAAGATTTTTATAAACATATACATACTGGGGTTCTAGAGTTGTATTGTTTTTAAGCTTCTTAGGTAAAATCAAGTTTGGAAACTACTAGACCAAACAATCCTTTTCAGTCATGATGTGTAAGAGAATACCAGTAATTGATGGGGAGGCTGGGATGGCCTATAAATCCTCTTCCCCCTAAAACTCATAAGGCAGCATTTATTTTTGTGACTTCACCTTGGTTCAGGCTCTGGACCTTACCCTTCATCCTTAAGAACTTAAATTTACCTTTGTCTCAAATTTGACCAGACTTAGGCACCCTAAGTCACTTTTAAAAACTCATGAGAACTTGTGGTAGATATTTTTGTTTTAACAACAAGCATCTTTTCTCCCTTCCTAACAACTCTATGATTTTCTTTGGTAAAATTACCTCTCTTGTGTTGTGCCTTGTCTTGGTGTTACAGTGAATCTTGGTACTTGCACTTTTTTACAGTATATGAAGAGGCGCCTCATCCATATTCTTCATCTTATTACCCTAATATGATCAAAAGCAGTTATATTAAGCTTGCCCAACCAGATAACCTCTTCTAGCACTTAGATCTTTAGATCTGATACTGAGGCAAGAGAGATGAATGAAGATCATGCATCCTGGGTGCTATTCCCTGTGTAGATTGTCCCAACTCTGAGGACATCTTATTATTTCTGACTTCTGGTCTCTGGAGCTACTTTGGTTCCTGACTGTCCCTAAGTCTGGAGTCTCTAGTCTTCCATTATTTGTCCTTCTCATAAATTCCCCTTTGTTTACATTAGACAAAGCTAAATTTTGCTGCTTCCACCTGAAGAGCCCTAATTGAAACAAGACTGATTTATAAAACCTGAAAGTATAATTTATTACTTTATAAAAATACTGAACACTTGCCAGACAGGTGAAGTCTCTTTCAGTGGGAAAGCTCCAATGCAAGCCAGACTATCAGAAGATTTATTAAAGAGGATAGAATCAAAATAAGAAAACATATATGATTCACATGTTTGATTATGACCTTATGGTTGCTGTATTCTCCTGAATATAAATAGACCTCTCAAAATGATCATAGATGGTTGGCCAGGCTAGGCATCCTCACTCCCAACAATGTGTGGACGAGTACTGCCAGAGTGTTCCTTCTGTGACTCTTCTTTTCCTTTGCTTTGAAAAGATTGATCCGACTTGGATGTGCTAATTCTTTCAGTTAGCTTACAGGCAATTTGTATGGGCCTGTATTAGTCAGCCAAAGGGATGCTGATACAAAATACCAGAAATCTGTTGGCTTTTATAAAGGGTATTTATTTGGGGTAGAAGCTTACAGTTACCAGGCCATAAAGCATAAGTTACTTCCCTCACCAAAGTCTATTGCCATGTGTTGGAGCATAATGGCTGCCGACGTCTCTGAGAGTTCAGACTTCCTGAGCTCCTCTCTTCCCAGGGCTCCGTTTTTCTCTGGGCTCAGCTGCTGCACTTTCTCCACAAGGCCAGCTGTAGAATATCAGGCAAACGGCTCTGTCTCTCTCCCCGAGGCCTCTGCCTGTGTTTAATGGAGACTTCTCTCCTTCCTCACGTGTCTGCTTCTCCTGCGTGTTTACTTCCCGGGCTCCAGGATCAAAGCTCCAACTCTGTCCTTTGCCATGTCTTTTATCTGTGAGACCCCACACACCAAGGGGCAGGGACTCAATATCCTACTGACTGGCCCAATCAAAGCCCTAATCATAATTTAAGTAAAAGTAAAACCTCTGAATCCAATACACTCTAATATGCCCAGAGGAAAAGACCAGTTTACAAACATAATCCAACATTCTTTCTGAAATTCATCAATAATATCAAACTGCTACAGGGCCTGAGATTCTGTCCCTTTAAGTAAATTTTGTATTCATTCCTATGCTTTGAGGAAAGCAACTTTATTTCCATCTTTGAGAATTCTTAGTTCATTTGCTACTAAACTCGAACTTCTAAGGTACCCTAAATGTGGGGATTTTGTCTTCTTTTGGCATGAAATGGTAACTAGTTTAGAACCTTTGACCAGCATAAAATCCTCAGTGCCTTAGGCCATACCTGACACTTTCAGTAATGAAAACCGTACTTCTGAATGCATCTGGTTGGCATTTGACTT